>JAHPZR010017414.1:0-5000 GCA_019787425.1 Platygyra sinensis
CCATCTTGCCCGCTCGGGACTACCCGCTGCATCCCGAAAGCAAAATTTCACCAAAAGCCATATAATAAATCCTTTATTGACCAAGTTTTGTTCGGTCAAGATGGCTGGATATTGGCCTGGTTCTTTTTTTTGTGAGTTTATGGACCTCGACTTCGTCTCGGTCCATAAACACGCAAAAAAAGAACTTGGCCAATATCCAGCCATCGTGACCTCACACTTGGTCAATAACCCATACTTCATTCTCCCTTACCATATCAACTCATCTTTCTCTAATTTCCAAAACTGTGCTTTTTTATTGAAATGTTTGGGTTATGTAAAGGCCATTGATATCTAAAATGGTTAAACAAGATGAACAAACTGCAAGTGGGACTGGACAGACACAAACTATGCAGGGTGGAGGAGCCATCACAGGAGACACAGAAGTTGAAATTAAAAGTGAGGACTGAATTTAAGGTGTTTTGTTTAGCTATTAGTTTACACTGAGAGGTGATATGAAGATGTAATAATTATTGCATTGAGACAGGAATGAATCCCTCTTTGAGCCCCGCCCCTCCCCATCGCATCAAACTTAAGCTAGAGGTTTACAGTATTTTCAAGCACTGCTTTTAAGTGCTGGCTATTTGAAATTCATAGTTTAAACACAGGATGGTGAAAGCTCGGAATGTCCTTTTCAGAGGCTTGCTCCAAAATGTGTATAGAAGTCTTGAATGACTTTGAATGAGCTTGAGTTTGCCTGCTATACAAACAGTGTTTTTTCCCTATGCACATTATTTTATTGCACTTTGCAGACTGCCAGGGCCCACAGCCCTTGGTACAACACCAAATTAATTGGTAATTAACTTAGCTATTTGATTATATTCTAGCAAAGGAAACTGAGAAGCAAGATTTGGCAGCACTTGAAAGTTTGTTAGCCAAGGCACAAAAAACAAGGGACATTCAGACAAAGGTATGTAGAAATTAACAGTTCCACTGCCAGAATGGACCTCTGTGTAAAATTTCAGTAACCTTAAATCTGGAGTTTCCAATTTAATTCAAAGATTGATGAAGCTACTTCCAAAGCAGACCAGAAGAAGACGATATCCAAACAGCCTCTTCCACTTCCCACCAGTAAGTACAATAATACATTACATTACAGATCTTTGTGAACAATGGGTATGTGAAAAAGCATTAGGAAGAGAAAATGGCAAAGATGTATCTCAATTGGAGGTTTTATGCTGCTATTTCCTTCTCTTCTATATATCTTGGCAGTGTTTCTGCCAGACCGTGCCACTGGAGGAATCCTGCCTTGCATTCAGAGAAGGCCCCCAGAAAAATGGAGAAAGGGCCAATTTAGCCCTTTACTTTTACAAGGCTGCATGCAGGCTTGACCCAGGCATAGTATTTTAATAGCCTTCCCAAAGCTCAAAATTGCGACCGATAGGGTCGGCAATGAACTAACAATTTATAATGCAATTAACATTTCTTTATTGGCGACCAAAAATTCTGGTTTAGTCGCCATAATCGCGACTTGCTTTCTCTATGTTGAGGATCAACAATGGTTATTTACCCAGACCTTATGTTGTTCTAGAAAGCCCTTTTGAAAGATCTTTGCTTCTAAAACACTCGACATAAGAAAAGAACTCAATCCATAATTTTGCTTTGCTGTATTGATTCTCTCACTTTGGAAAACTTCCAAATCCTGACTGTGTTTGAAATTGCCCTATAATCCATTGCAAACCTTTGGTCACTGACTACATCATGTATGCTTATGTATTGTTCTTTTGACATGCAAGGGGCATTCATACCAGACCTTCATACCAGACCTTCAACCAGTGTCTGGCGACCATGCATTTGCATAATTTTGGCATCTATTTTTTTTACCAATTATTATCTATTGGCCCCTTTCCTAAAAACTTGGCCCCTAAAACAAGTCTTCAGGGGTCACTTTGGCCCTCAAGTAAAATTTTCTGACTGAAACACTGTCTCAGGATATATATGTATTTTACAACTTGATCCATTGAGCAGTACATTGCAGTCCAGTCTTAGAAATTGCACCTTTGTGGCAATGTTTTTGTTGAAGTAAACTAGAAGTCTTGCTGTTACTCTTGAATTAGCTGCTACTATAGTGCATCACAGATTAACATCAGCATATTGGACAGCTGTCTTAGCAATGTCTAGTACCCATTTATACTCTTGCATGGAGGCAAACACTTTGAGGTTGAAGTATCTTGCTTGTTAACATTTCAGAGCCTCCCCAGAAGCAACCCATGCAACGTACAGCAAAGCAAATACTTTTTAAGGCTTCAAAACCTCAAGCTAAACAGTCTGTACCAATCAGAAAACCTGCAACACAGAAGCCTGCCATAAAGAGCACTTACAGTGCATCATATGGGAGACCCTCCTCAGCAAAGTCCCTCATGCGACCCACAAGCTCACGAGGGTCTGCTAAGATGTACCTAGACAGTGTTCTGAGTAAAGATAAAAAGAATGGAACTGCTTCAAAAGGCATGTCCAGGAAGCAAGGTAATGTCACTGTGGTTTGTAAAGTTTGCAAAGTCAGCCTGGATCGGGAGATGACCTTCCACACACGATGCAGGGCATTCGGTTGCTTTTGATAGAGTTCACATTTCTTTTCTTTTGGATCCCTCTGCATTCTTGTGCATTGTTTCTGTAATAAGGATAATGGTCATTTCTTGTCTGCATTATCGTCAGACTAACAAAAACCCAAATAGTTATATAGCGACAATTAGCTCCATGATTAAACCCAGGATTAAACCTGTGTTTTCCTGGAAGGACAATCTTGACGGGAAAGTTCCCAGTGAAGCAGAAAATATTCTTTGTGTTTTAGTGAAGTGGAATGGAGGTTTAACATATTGGTGGTTGATGATTGTTTTTAAAACTCAAGACAAGAATGAGATATATTTTGTTGAGCCTCATTAACCAGCATGTTGTAGGTAAATACAATCTAAGATCACTGACCACTGCAATGCTTGAACTGGGAAGCAAATATGAAATAAGTACCTTCTAAGACCAGGCAGCCAAGGTATTTAACAGTCTACCTCGCTGAAATAAGGAACTGCAGAGACTATGTACAAACAGATCTAAAAATGGTAAAACTGAATTTTCATCAGAGAAATATACTCTGCAAGTCATGGAATGCAAATATACAGCAAAAATTTCAATGTTTGTTGCCTGTCAGGGAAGAATCCAGTGATGTATAAACTCTTGGGAAGAGTGCTCTGTGTAACAGAGTTGTTGTCCAGGAATGAATGTAATGACTCTAGAAAGAGCCTTTCGTCCTTGGTTTTTATGCATGTATCTAAAATGCTGGCATAATAAGGGTGTATGTTGTGGCCAGTGGTTTTGGCATGTTGTTTTACAGCGGAGCCAATATTTCCATTTGTTCCAGGCTTGTGTTCACTCCACCGAGATTTTCAACTTCTTTCTAACGTTTTTATATCTGTTCAAACTCCATTTTTGGAATTTTAATCATCATCATCATCATTGTCGTCGTCATTGTCATCGTCATCATCATGGTCATCGTCATCGTCAGTCATCATCATCATTATTATTAATATTATGTAATCAAATAACAATAGATTGACTCTTGCGACAATTACCTTGTCATTAACTAATGTCATATAACATATTATGTCACCTGACTTGTCCCCAGTCACCTCTTGAGAGGTCCACTGAAGGAGTGAATGCTGAGAAAGGCTCTGCATGAAATTTCTCAGTGATATCCCTTGTGCCCTTGCCTCATTAATATTCAATAGACCTTTCAAGAGATGACTTAGAAAGATTCAAGGGGACTCCCTATAATAGCTTATATGAGGAGGCTCCACCCAGTCTTTTGGTATATTAAAGGGTAGGGATTTTATAAGTTGAGGTGTATGACAGGGGAGTGAAATCTGTCATTTACTTATTTAAAAGGGTCTTTAATTTTAATATACTTCACTTGTATGTTCTAGATCATTTAGTGTATGACATGAAAATGACAAGATTTCCTTTTTTGGGCAATTTATTCATACTATAGGCTGGTTATGAAAGCATGTGAAAGGGGTACCTTTTTTAATTAAAGTTATACGAAAAGGGTGCCATTTGTTTCGAAATTGTATACAAAAGTGTAAGAGGTTGGAGCTCGGGGCAGAGCTTACCTGTATAAGAGTTTGTACAGTATCTTCCCAGGCATTTAATTTGAAGTGTAACTGTGTTTTTCAGGAGATATTTCTTCAGGGATTGAAGCAGGACCCAGTGACAAAGCTACACAGAGGTTGGCAACAGCTGAGAATTTAAATCTTGAACAAAAGGACAGCAACACAAGAACTCATTCTGAGCTGCAACCACATCATGATTTACAAATTGCTTTGTTATCAGAGAAAGATTCCCGCATCTCTGAGGAAACTGACAATGTCAATGAATATTCTGAAGAATCCCAGGAAGGGAAATTAGAAGAAGATAATATGAAGCAGTTAGCACTCAATGATGGATTTGGTAAAAGTGTCACAGGGAGACCAGGCCAGTCCTCTGTGTTGGGTGGGCTGGATCACCAGTCTAAATCAGAAAAACAAGTTTTCCCAGAGGGAAAAGAAGACTGGCTTGATCCTTTCGCTGAAGGTGCAGAGTTCACATTACCTGCTAAATACCGTAAGCTGAAGTCGACAAGCACAAGGCTGTATTCTGAACTGAGAAAGATTGTGGAAAAGGACGACAAACCTTGGCCATGTGAACAGTTTGTTGAGCGTCTTGAAGCAGGGTTTGCCGTGGGGAATGTTTCTACTCAAAAAGAAACGCAAGACAAAGTTAACAGACTACTTGAAGATCATGAAAAACTGTCAATGCTTACCAGTGCTGTTGTTACTCGAAGTTATAATCTGAAGGATGATTCCTCATGGCAGGAAGTTTACAAATGCTACAGACACTGGCAAATTGTGCTCAGTAAATTTAACGAACTGCAAAGAAGGACACAGCAACTACTGCAAGGTAAGTGAAATATTGAATTCTCACAGCTATTTGCCATA
>JAHPZR010017414.1:12500-27604 GCA_019787425.1 Platygyra sinensis
CATGCATTACATAAGAATGATTTCTGTTGGCGAAAAAATTTATTGCTAACTGCTTTGTACGGTAGGTGGCGCGAGAGTCAACTTTTGTTTATAGTACGAACACGTTCCACGCATCAACTACGCCACAAAGCGCGTGACTAAAATCTAATGTGACCTTGTACTAAAACCAGAGCATCAGAATGACAGTCACTTACAACTAACTGCTAACAGTTTACAGCTGAAACTCTAACCGCTAATCACAGACAATTCATTTGTTGTACTTGTATTATTTAATAAATATTATTTGTATTTTAATGGTACTTGCTATATATAAGTACTTGATCTAAGTTCAATACAGAATACACAATTATAATCTTGAGTGAATTTGCCATCTTTTAGTAAATTTATTTATCTGCCAGTTGGTTTTCATTAGGAGATTTAAAAGGTTTATTTCACCCAACCTGTCTGACTCACCTGTCTTGATCCGCTAAGATAACAATTAAATGCTATCCTTTGTTTTTTTCTCTGCAGACACAGTTGACTGCTCCAGATTGACAAAGGAATTAAAAATAGAACTTTGAACTTTTTACAGCAGCTATTGCAAACAGTTGATAACTAGAAAATAAGGAAAGGAAATTTCATAATCCTCTTTGGGTGGAGTAATGTAATTTGCAATGTACATTTAGATATCTTATGCATAGTCTCCTGTTACAATGTTACAGATAGTACTGAAAGTGGTTTAAGTCAGCATTTCTTTTGAGCAACTGTCCTTAACAGTGAGAAGTGAAATGTGTATAAAATACAAATCAATTTGCAACACTTGTGAATTGCTATATTTAATGCCCCAACGGAAAGGAATGGAGGGAACAGGGAAATAGGGGGTAGCAAGGGAGGGGACAGTCACATCTTGATCCAATGCAAGAAATTAAGATCTGAATTAGCAATTTTCATAGAAGTTACATCTTAGATATTTAAGATGTTCAGTTTTTACCTAAGAGACAAACATGAGAAACAATGCAAATGTACCTTGTTCAACCTTACCACTATAATGTACTTACTGGTAGATATTTATGATGGATTTGCAAAACTGACTCTGCTAAGGAATTGTAACTTTGTTTAGAGAGTGAAGTAAGTCTTTAAACATGCTGACTGGACATCCTCTGAAGTATGTCTCCTCATATGGCATTGAATGTGCCGTGATCCACTGATTCTTCTGCACATCATAACACTCCACCATTCGAGAATTATGGCGGTCAACACTCTCACTTCCAATTCCACCAAACACATAAATCTGATCTCGCAAAAGCACTGCACTGGCATGAAATCTTGGAACATGCATGGAAGCAATAGAATGCCATTCATTCAAAGTTACGTCATAAACCTCACAACTGACACTGGCATGTCTGGAAAATGCATCAACAGTACCACAAAGACATATATCTTCTTCTCAAGGGACACTCCACAAGCACAACCACGCTTTTCACTCATCGGCGCCATTTGTGTCCACGTGTTTAACTTGGGGTCATAGCGCTCAACAGCAGATAGGAAATCATCATCACCAAGTCCACCAATGGAATATAAATAGTGTGCATCTGTCACAAGGCAAACTGGGGACCTGCGACTGCTAAGTGGTGCAACTAAACTCCAAGAATTTGTTGAAGGATTGTACCTCTGTACAGTGTCACAGCGTCTTCGTCCCTGCTCAGTGGTAAATTCAATGCCACCTGCAATGTACAGACACCCTTGTAAGGTGGCTGTACCCACTAACTTGACTTTCTTGGGCAGTGGCGCTACATAGTTCCATGTATTGGTATGTGGGTCATATCGCTCCACACTAGAATGGAAGGAGTCTTCTCCTTTACCGCCAACGGCGTAAACAAACCCTTGGCAGGCTGCAAAACCATGGCGACACCGCCTGCTAAGCATAGGGGCTAACTGGTGCCAAGTTTTTGCAGCCGGTACATAACAGAGGGTGAGGTTGCGGACAAGTCCATCTGGGGACAGCCCACCACATGTGATGATAGCATCTTCGTGGGTCTGTAGACAGGTTCTAGGTCTTTGTGGAGAGATTTCCTGTCCTGCGTACAAGGCACGCCAGCGCATCTCGTCCATCAATATTTATCTGCAGTCACCATCTCCCTGCACTAGCTCGGCTCGTGGCTCATCAGCTTTGTGTACAAATAATGCTGTGATATCGTGCTCAGTCGAACGTGACTAAACAACTCCGCGAAATATCGCTCCCTCTCCTCTTGATTTTGTCCGATCCATTCCACGATTATTTCAAAGACGTCTTCCTCGGCGCGGATAACGATGTCGTCGCTAGAAATTGAATCCTTTATGTGATCGCAGGAAAGTTGCGAAAATTCCTTCGACTTGCCAACCGTCGCGAAGTTCTGTTTGATTAATTCACCAGCATAGTTTTGCAATTCCTTGCATTCGTATTTCTCGGCAAGCAGATAATTGAAGATGCAGTTTGGGACAGACATGTGTCGTTCGATGAATTTGCAAGCAATGTTTTTGAGTCGGGGTAGAAGCAAGTAGTTGGCAGACGCAATGAGATCTTCGGCGTTCGTTTCGCTTACTTTAATCTCGCCCGTGTAAAGGTAAGATAAAAGTTGATCCATGACCATAACTGGAATTCCTTCAAGGCTTACGATCGACGCCGACTTCTCTCTCATGTCGTTGGTAAATAAACTGTGAAAGAACTTGCTGCTGGCGGCCAAGACACATCGATGTGCGGCAAAGGTTTGCCCTTCCACATTAAGTGTAACGTCTGATAACAAATTTTCTTTGCGAATTTTGTCAAGCGTAAGCATCACATCCCAGCAGTAGGGGCTGTTTGCTGGATAAACGGGCTCTACCAATGTACTTTCGGCCATCTTTCTTCGCTAAGATAATAGCCTCTACGCGCGCTGCTTTGTCATCGGTCGAATGTTTCCTTGATCCTTCTGTGGGAGGTCACTAAGCTTACTGTCAAAACATTGCATATTTTAAATTCCTTAGTTTCATCGTTGCAGTATTATAGTGATACTCACTGTCTTTTGATATTTAAATTTTTCCAACCACATAACAAAAGGATCCTTTGTATCGGCAGCCAATAAACCTCTGGTTGGCACATTAATGACAATAAGTGACGTGACGGTGAGTATCGCTATTGCGGAATTGAGTTCGATTTTTTTAAATATCAACTGCTTTAGTATATAAATTTGAGTTAATTGGTTGTGTATTGTGATGTATAGTAGTTCAGTTGCTATATTTGGCGATAATTGTTTTTTAATTGGATTATGCTATTGTTAGATACACGCTAGTTTGTTCAATCAGAAATTTGTTTGTTTTCCCCGCGTTTATGTCTATTACGATACGAAATTGAAAGTTCTTCTGAAACATGACGGGGCACTACCATAGGAAGTGAAGTTGTTAATATGCGAGTGCCTTGATACTGAAGCAAATCTTATAGCAGTAAGCATCAAACAAACCACATCCGTCCAAACCACCTCGCGCCAAATGGCTGTCATAAAAAGCGAATCATGCATCGCTCCTTCGTGTTTATTTATAAGCACACGTGACAAAATAGTTTCCGTGCGGTTTTTGGCCACAGAATTACACGTCATGATGATAAATCCTTGTAACACAATCTGTTTTTGTCACGTAACGCTTACCTTGAGATTATAGTGTTGAGTGACTCAGACAGGGCCAGAGAGGGCAGGAACTGCTAATTTGCTCTTCTTTGGTGAAGGTATTCAAGTGAAAAAGCCGGAGAGACGAGTTTTTCTGTGTTTTTGAAAGAATATCTGTTGTATGGGAAGACAGGACTTTGAGCCTTGATGTCAACATACAATTTCTTCAAACTGATCCTCATACATTTCCTTTAATCCTAGTTGGGAGAACTAATCATGATCAAGAAAATCGTCCCTGATAATGAGATTCTTTATTCTCAAGAGCTTCATGTTTGATTTTGTATTGAAACTGATGAGAGAAGTTAGCTTCTGATCACATTTCACAATTTGGAAGTTTCTCGTTCTGATTTTCATAGTATTGTAAATATTTAGCGTTAAAAAGCTATTTCTGTAAATATGAAGGCAGCAGTTTTGTTCTTTATTCTCCCTTAGCGGAAGAACAACATTCAACGGGCTGTCCTTGCGGGAGCTGCAGTTTGTTCGATCGGGACCACCCGCGGGAAACCTCTAGTGCTCAACAAGAGCAGAATAATGGTTGTGTTCTTCTGTCTCGCTGGTTACCTGATGAAATTGACGGCCACTCAGGAGGTGAATTATTCCAGGAATTTAACAAGCAACATGGTACTGTAGATTTCACTTACTCCTCTGCCAAGGTGAGGCTGGAAGTAAATAAATACGGTATTTCCTCGAATCATTACCTTCTCTGGAATGATCAACCAAGTATCCGCAATTTTTCGAAATTGTCTCGTCCGTACAATAATCTGTCCTCTCCCTATCTGGCTCGACATCTTCTGTGTTGCGTGTTTGATTTATCAAATCGAATCATCAAAGTTACCAATGCTGTGTTTACTGTCTTTGAATAAACCAGCCCTCTCGCTCTCGCTCGTCGAATCTCAGATCTACTTTGTAAGACTTCCATTGAACTATATTTGAATTAATTCCCTTCCCTCGAATAATCGTCCTCTTCTGATGCTTTAAAAACATTAATTGCCCGTGCTTGTTACTCGAGGAAATTCAAAACCTTGTGTTTTTCAAACCGACAACTATTTTTTGTGATTGTTGAAATTCTCCAGTTGTTGAATAACGTTTTGTCGCCACTTTTTGTAGAGAAGAGATTTTGGCGAACAAAAATGACGATAGCTCCAAAGTGAATTTTGTCTGTTCAGGCTGATTTGAGAGTGATACCAAGAAGACAACTGGCATTGACTACTCGTCTTGTTTGTTTTGTGTGCAGGAGCTTCACGAGCTTGTTAGACTTCATCATGAGGTTCAACTTCTCAGTTTGCAGCTGCACGTGAAACAGCTCGCCGGCGAAAAGTTGCTGCCTCTGTTAGAAAAGATTGATCCATTTGGCAGGTTAGGTTAAACCCAAGAACTTGAGATACATATAAAATCATTCTAAAGAAAAAAGTGTTTGTGTGCATTACAACACTTAACATCACTGAGAATTTTCATGTCAGGCACAAAATGATCATAAGGTACGGCCAAACATAAAAGGTAACTAAAGCCTGTGTTCAGGTTTAAAGGTAGCTAAAGCCTGTGTTTCACCAGGCTGGAACTTATCTTTGCTTCCCATAGCACGAAGCGACTAGGAGTATTTCTACTCCGTCCTGGATGGAATGCCAGGCCATCGCAGGAGTTTTCTCTTGTATTAAATTCGCCGGTAGCCATTTATGCACCTGGGTGGAGACTTAGAGACACTGTGAGAGTAAAATGTCTTGCCCGAGAAAACCATAAAATTGGTGAAAGTAAAAGAAATGGATCATATCTGATGAGCTCTCCTTCCCTCAGATGGTTTTACAACTGACTTGTATTCTCACCTGAAAATATCGAAAAATATCTGAGGTGTGCTTCAGCATATGTGGGGCAAGGATTAATAATGAACCATCAACATTTATTAACCTGTTTGTGTACTGAATCACTAAAAAAAGCAATTTCTCTTTTACTTTTTTAGTGCATTTGTACCCTTGTATCGTGTAACGCACGGTCTTCTTTGTGGCGGTGGTGCAAGGTTTTTCCAGCCATGGTCCTTGATAACTTTTGATGCCAAACGTGTATGCGACTAATCATATTTCGCTGCAAGAGAACAGCAGCCTGCTTGTACCGAGATAGTGCCACGTCATCTAATTTATTCACTGAAGGACTCAGGAGGACTTTGATGTGAAAACATTTGATGTGATAACCCACGCACCAGAATAAAATGCAACGAATGAAATTTCTAGAGTTTGTTTGTCTTTTTTACACATTATTTATACTGAACAGAGAAGTATTGCCGTTAATTACTATCGTCGTATTCTAGCGCGGCAATTGAATTGTTCTCGCGGAAAAATAAATGTAAATGTAGGCTTCTACTCTGTTGAGGAATATCACTAAAATAATCATTTGTTTTGATTCTTTGATATTGTCTGTTTGATTTCTGACACGATTTTTTGCTTTCCAAAATTTGTCCGTTTGATTTCTAAAGTGATAATTTGTCCTTTTGATTTCTAAAGTGACGTTTTTTATTTCCAAAATTTGTCCTTCCCCTCCCTCTCCCCCCCCTCTTTTACTCGCTCCATTTATCGACCTGGAATTCTTTGCTCCCGAACCGCACAGAAACACTTTCTACGCAGCTATGAAGCTCGAAGATTGCGTGACGGCGTCTTATTATGCAAATGGGCCCTTTGCAGTTGGGGTCACGTGATCATATTTTTCCTAAAAATCTTTTGTATTATGGGCTATAACTTAAAGAATGCCAGAAATGGAAAGAGCATATCAAAAATACCAAAGTGGCAAAGTTTGAGGTCTCTAGCATTAAAGAATGAGATTTTATGGCGGTTTGAATTTCAAAAAAAATTAGAAGATTTGTATGGAAATAGTTGCTGGAGAGCAAGGCCTTGCTCTCCAGCAACTTTTTCCATACAAATCTTCTTAATTTTTTTAAAATTCAAACCGCCATAAAATCTCATTTTTTAATGCCAGGGGCTTCAAACTTGGCCGTTTTGATGTTTTCGACACGCTTTTTCCATTTCTGGCATTCTTAAAGTCGCAGCCCATAATTTTATGAAAAGTAGGTCACGTGATGGCTTAGCTGCAAAGGGCCTATTAAAGTCAGTCAGGGGAATCCTAGCCTCCTACGCAGACGTTCTTTGGCTTGTCACGCGTTCCTCCCCACGAACGTCTGCTCAACAGACCGGTCACATCCGTTCGTTGACGGTTAGCCAATCATAGCTTCTCTGCCAATCTGGGCCAAGCTGGACTTTGACCGACTTTGACCCAACGCTTCAACACGAGAAATTTGTGCCGCAAAATGTTTAAAATTTTCACTTACATAAGAGTTCCACCAGCAACTGCAGACGTACATATTATTTTAGAAGTACCGGCAACTGATAAGATCCACATTGAGCACCGGTGCGGTCTTGCCAGAGCTAAGTCAAAGGATGGGATATCCAACACGCAAAACAGTGAACTGATTCGAACGTAAACAACTACATTTTAATTATGTGGTGCCAGAAGGGACAAAAGGAGCAATAAACCTTTTCATCGAACTCGAGAAACAAAAGCTCAACCAAATTGATGGAAGAAACATAAAAACCTCACTACAGAAAGGTGTAGCTTTCTCGAAGTAAAGCACGGCGTCTCCGAAGAAAAAACCGGACGTAGGTAAATACGATTTGCGTGATAAGAAGCAACATACGCTCTACTTACAAATAGTTCTAGTGAAACAACCGGGCCCAGCGCCACAATATTAAATGCAGGTAAGCAACATTTCACGGAAAAATTCTTATTTTCCATATTTTGCCCCTCGAACGCAAATATCGTGCAACATAAATGAGCCTAAACAATGCATAAGCACATGGGAAACAGCCTGACAAGCAACAGAGATGTCAACAATAACAGAACAGGATTGGTTCTTTTAAAACAAAGGCTAACCGCAAGTGAACGGAAGTGGCCTGTCCGTTGAGCAGACGTTCGTGAGGAGGAACGCGTGACAAGCCTAAGAACGTCTGCGTGGGAGGCTAGGGGAATCCCCGAATAATAATATAATGTTGCATTTGATTGGCTTTATCGCTTGTCCATAATACGTTTCGCTATCTGACCGAATAATGGGGCGCTTTACAGTTAGCAGTTTGGTTTACAGCCACTTTCACTCGCATCTCACTCAATGACGTGCAATTTCAACTTAGCTAAGATAAGTTGGGATTGAATTTTTTTTATCTCATAAGAATTAATGATCAGCCCGATAATTAACTCCGCTTTGAAATATGTATCGTATGGTGATTGATGGAAAGCTTTACAGACATATAACAAGACTTTGGCTAAAGAGAAAGATCAGCTTGAGATCACGTGTTTTAAACTGGGAGTCTGATTGACATATTGGCCTTCTCGCGCCAACTGAGCGGAACAAAAGCAGCTTGGATAGGGGCCAAAGGACTCGCAGACACGCATACAGGCAGCGATTGAGAAGGTTCATAATAGAGCCGATCAGATGTGATGTTTTTTAGGAACGTGTCATTATTCCTATAATATTTTCAAGATGGTTTGTTATGCCAAGAAATTATTGTAGTGATAATCTTTGTGGCTGCCAAACCCTATCTGTGGCTGCCAAGCCGTAGGCTGTTATTTCCTTTAGCAAACTTAAAGGAGCCGCTACCCTTATCGAGCACGTTTTCTTAGGTACAAAAGTAAGCTATCTTTTCAATAAGTTCAGTTCAAGTGTAGACGCTACCGTGTTAGCAACTGTCCGCCTGGCTCTTCAGCCATTTCCTATCTACGCTAGTTCTCATCGTCAAGTCAAGTTTGGTGTGTGTGCTTACCAAAGTGAGTACCATGTCTATTTCTTTGTTTAGTTTTGTTGTCATGTTCTATCCATTTCTGTTACCACCGAGATTTTCTATGTAAGTAACGTGGCCGAGTTGATCGCATGCTCGGAACACTGTCTGTCGACACGTGCAACTTCTACCTTGTTGTTCAGTTATATTTATTCTCTATCACTCACTTGTTTTCGATTGATTACCAAGGACTATTCAACTATTCCAAGGTTGAGCGTGTCTTGACACCGTTAGTTTTAATCGATTTTGCTATTTTTTGTGCTATTAGTAGTATAAATAGATTTATCCTTTTTTCGTTTACGTTATCGCTTGCTTATAACTGTTAGTTATTTAGGTTTCTATTTTCGTTTTTCGTATTTCAGTTCGAACCGACTTTTCGTCGCGGCCCTTTCCTCGCGACCTTTCGACTACCTACACTCTTCAATTGAGTTTTGGAACATTGTACTAGGATACTTATTTCTACAATAAACTCTGTTCACGTTAACGTCATCAATTCTTGTCGAGTTCGATTTTACGCTACACACCGCTCTACTTATGTGATTTACTTGGATTATGGTTTGGTATTCTGTCCTCGTGAATTACACTGGATTCTTCTTAACACCTTTACTTAGTTTGAAATTCACATAATTGGTCATATGACTCACAAAATTGCAAAACAATGATAAATATTGACGTGCTTTACATTTTAGTTTCATTATCTTGTGATATTGTGATAATGCCTGCTAAAGAAAGACAACAAATAAGCTTTCTTGGGTATAGCCATTTTATTTAAGTTAATTTTCAGCCGCCTCCCCCTCTCGCTAAGTCTCGGGAGAGAGACGAGGTCTCTCTCCCGAGACTTAGCGAGAGGAGGAGGCGGCTGAAATTGAGGCTAACTTATATCGTGCATGATAAAGTTTTCTCACCTTATTAACATAGCGATGGAGCTTTGAAGACTTCGGTATCTTAATCGTTAAAATCTTTTTGAAGACAAATTTCTACACGAGCACATCTAGATCGCCTTGTAGCACATTTTTTAAGATGATATAAAGTTAGCTTTGATAAGTGTTCGCTTTGATTCTCGATAAGTTTCACCAGGTTTCACGATGGACGGTTCACTATTAAGTGATCGCTCGTAAATTTCTCTCTCCAAATATTCACACCTAAATTTTCGCTCATAAACTAGTGCATCGTAAAGGTTGGTGTCGTTCCCCCAAAAGCTATAATCTTTCTCTTGACTGTCCTCGTGCTCTTCAAAATGGCGGACAAGATTTCGGTGAGCCAGCGAGCACTCCAAAAAGTAACGAGCCCGCGATATATCACAAGTCAGCGATATATCCCTCACAATGTAACGTTGAAAAAACGAACCGTCTGCATTTTAAGACCGATGCCCCAGCCTAGCTGGGCCCCGGTAATTAGATTATTCGCTCTCGATTTCTATGAGGCGATAGTTGATGCGGCCTTCGGCCTCATCAACTATCGCCTCATAGAAATCGAGAGCGAATAATCTAATTACCGGGGCCCAGCTAGGCTGGGGCATCGGTCTTAAAATGCAGACGGTTCGTTTTTTCAACGTTACATTGTGAGGGATATATCGCTGACTTGTGATATATCGCGGGCTCGTTACTTTTTGGAGTGCTCGCTGGCTCACCGAAATCTTGTCCGCCATTTTGAAGAGCACGAGGACAGTCAAGAGAAAGATTATAGCTTTTGGGGGAACGACACCAACCTTTACGATGCACTAGTTTATGAGCGAAAATTTAGGTGTGAATATTTGGAGAGAGAAATTTACGAGCGATCACTTAATAGTGAACCGTCCATCGTGAAACCTGGTGAAACTTATCGAGAATCAAAGCGAACACTTATCAAAGCTAACTTTATATCATCTTAAAAAATGTGCTACAAGGCGATCTAGATGTGCTCGTGTAGAAATTTGTCTTCAAAAAGATTTTAACGATTAAGATACCGAAGTCTTCAAAGCTCCATCGCTATGTTAATAAGGTGAGAAAACTTTATCATGCACGATATAAGTTAGCCTCAATTTCAGCCGCCTCCTCCTCTCGCTAAGTCTCGGGAGAGAGACCTCGTCTCTCTCCCGAGACTTAGCGAGAGGGGGAGGCGGCTGAAAATTAACTTAAATAAAATGGCTATACCCAAGAAAGCTTATTTGTTGTCTTTCTTTAGCAGGCATTATCACAATATCACAAGATAATGAAACTAAAATGTAAAGCACGTCAATATTTATCATTGTTTTGCAATTTTGTGAGTCATATGACCAATTATGTGAATTTCAAACTAAGTAAAGGTGTTAAGAAGAATCCAGTGTAATTCACGAGGACAGAATACCAAACCATAATCCAAGTAAATCACATAAGTAGAGCGGTGTGTAGCGTAAAATCGAACTCGACAAGAATTGATGACGTTAACGTGAACAGAGTTTATTGTAGAAATAAGTATCCTAGTACAATGTTCCAAAACTCAATTGAAGAGTGTAGGTAGTCGAAAGGTCGCGAGGAAAGGGCCGCGACGAAAAGTCGGTTCGAACTGAAATACGAAAAACGAAAATAGAAACCTAAATAACTAACAGTTATAAGCAAGCGATAACGTAAACGAAAAAAGGATAAATCTATTTATACTACTAATAGCACAAAAAATAGCAAAATCGATTAAAACTAACGGTGTCAAGACACGCTCAACCTTGGAATAGTTGAATAGTCCTTGGTAATCAATCGAAAACAAGTGAGTGATATAGAATAAATATAACTGAACAACAAGGTAGAAGTTGCACGTGTCGACAGACAGTGTTCCGAGCATGCGATCAACTCGGCCACGTTACTTACATAGAAAATCTCGGTGGTAACAGAAATGGATAGAACATGACAACAAAACTAAACAAAGAAATAGACATGGTACTCACTTTGGTAAGCACACACACCAAACTTGACTTGACGATGAGAACTAGCGTAGATAGGAAATGGCTGAAGAGCCAGGCGGACAGTTGCTAACACGGTAGCGTCTACACTTGAACTGAACTTATTGAATAGATAGCTTACTTTTGTACCTAAGAAAACGTGCTCGATAAGGGTAGCGGCTCCTTTAAGTTTGCTAAAGGAAATAACAGCCTACGGCTTGGCAGCCACAGATAGGGTTTGGCAGCCACAAAGATTATCACTACAATAATTTCTTGGCATAACAAACTGTCTTGAAAATATTATAGGAATAATGACACGTTCCTAAAAACATCACATCTGATCGGCTCTATTATGAACCTTCTCAATCGCTGCCTGTATGCGTGTCTGCGAGTCCTTTGGCCCCTATCCAAGCTGCTTTTGTTCCGCTCAGTTGGCGCGAGAAGGCCAATATGTCAATCAGACTCCCAGTTTAAAACACGTGATCTCAAGCTGATCTTTCTCTTTAGCCAAAGTCTTGTTATATGTCTGTAAAGCTTTCCATCAATCACCATACGATACATATTTCAAAGCGGAGTTAATTATCGGGCTGATCATTAATTCTTATGAGATAAAAAAAATTCAATCCCAACTTATCTTAGCTAAGTTGAAATTGCACGTCATTGAGTGAGATGCGAGTGAAAGTGGCTGTAAACCAAACTGCTAACTGTAAAGCGCCCCATTATTCGGTCAGATAGCGAAACGTATTATGGACAAGCGATAAAGCCAATCAAATGCAACATTATATTATTATTCGGGGATTCCCCTAGCCTCCCACGCAGACGTTCTTAGGCTTGTCACGCGTTCCTCCTCACGAACGTCTGCTCAACGGACAGGCCACTTCCGTTCACTTGCGGTTAGCCTTTGTTTTAAAAGAACCAATCCTGTTCTGTTATTGTTGACATCTCTGTTGCTTGTCAGGCTGTTTCCCATGTGCTTATGCATTGTTTAGGCTCATTTATGTTGCACGATATTTGCGTTCGAGGGGCAAAATATGGAAAATAAGAATTTTTCCGTGAAATGTTGCTTACCTGCATTTAATATTGTGGCGCTGGGCCCGGTTGTTTCACTAGAACTATTTGTAAGTAGAGCGTATGTTGCTTCTTATCACGCAAATCGTATTTACCTACGTCCGGTTTTTTCTTCGGAGACGCCGTGCTTTACTTCGAGAAAGCTACACCTTTCTGTAGTGAGGTTTTTATGTTTCTTCCATCAATTTGGTTGAGCTTTTGTTTCTCGAGTTCGATGAAAAGGTTTATTGCTCCTTTTGTCCCTTCTGGCACCACATAATTAAAATGTAGTTGTTTACGTTCGAATCAGTTCACTGTTTTGCGTGTTGGATATCCCATCCTTTGACTTAGCTCTGGCAAGACCGCACCGGTGCTCAATGTGGATCTTATCAGTTGCCGGTACTTCTAAAATAATATGTACGTCTGCAGTTGCTGGTGGAACTCTTATGTAAGTGAAAATTTTAAACATTTTGCGGCACAAATTTCTCGTGTTGAAGCGTTGGGTCAAAGTCGGTCAAAGTCCAGCTTGGCCCAGATTGGCAGAGAAGCTATGATTGGCTAACCGTCAACGAACGGATGTGACCGGTCTGTTGAGCAGACGTTCGTGGGGAGGAACGCGTGACAAGCCAAAGAACGTCTGCGTAGGAGGCTAGGATTCCCCTGACTGACTTTAATAGGCCCTTTGCAGCTAAGCCATCACGTGACCTACTTTTCATAAAATTATGGGCTGCGACTTTAAGAATGCCAGAAATGGAAAAAGCGTGTCGAAAACATCAAAACGGCCAAGTTTGAAGCCCCTGGCATTAAAAAATGAGATTTTATGGCGGTTTGAATTTTAAAAAAATTAAGAAGATTTGTATGGAAAAAGTTGCTGGAGAGCAAGGCCTTGCTCTCCAGCAACTATTTCCATACAAATCTTCTAATTTTTTTTGAAATTCAAACCGCCATAAAATCTCATTCTTTAATGCTAGAGACCTCAAACTTTGCCACTTTGGTATTTTTGATATGCTCTTTCCATTTCTGGCATTCTTTAAGTTATAGCCCATAATACAAAAGATTTTTAGGAAAAATATGATCACGTGACCCCAACTGCAAAGGGCCCATTTGCATAATAAGACGCCGTCACGCAATCTTCGAGCTTCATAGCTGCGTAGAAAGTGTTTCTGTGCGGTTCGGGAGCAAAGAATTCCAGGTCGATAAATGGAGCGAGTAAAAGAGGGGGGGAGAGGGAGGGGAAGGACAAATTTTGGAAATAAAAAACGTCACTTTAGAAATCAAAAGGACAAATTATCACTTTAGAAATCAAACGGACAAATTTTGGAAAGCAAAAAATCGTGTCAGAAATCAAACAGACAATATCAAAGAATCAAAACAAATGATTATTTTAGTGATATTCCTCAACAGAGTAGAAGCCTACATTTACATTTATTTTTCCGCGAGAACAATTCAATTGCCGCGCTAGAATGCGACGATAGTAATTAACGGCAATACTTCTCTGTTCAGTATAAATAATGTGTAAAAAAGACAAACAAACTCTAGAAATTTCATTCGTTGCATTTTATTCTGGTGCGTGGGTTATCACATCAAATGTTTTCACATCAAAGTCCTCCTGAGTCCTTCAGTGAATAAATTAGATGACGTGGCACTATCTCGGCACAAGCAGGCTGCTGTTCTCTTGCAGCGAAATATGATTAGTCGCATACACGTTTGGCATCAAAAGTTATCAAGGACCATGGCTGGAAAAACCTTGCCACCGCCACCGCCACCGCCAAAGAAGACCGTGGGTTACACGATACAAGGGTACAAATGCACTAAAAAAGTAAAAGAGAAATTGCTTTTTTTTAGTGATTCAGTACACAAACAGGTTAATAAATGTTGATGGTTCATTATTAATCCTTGCCCCACATATGCTGAAGCACACCTCAGATATTTTTCGATATTTTCAGGTGAGAATATAAGTCAGTTGTAAAACCATCTGAGGGAAGGAGAGCTCATCAGATATGATCCATTTCTTTTACTTTCACCAATTTTATGGTTTTCTCGGGCAAGACATTTTACTCTCACAGTGTCTCTAAGTCTCCACCCAGGTGCATAAATGGCTACCGGCGAATTTAATACAAGAGAAAACTCCTGCGATGGCCTGGCATTCCATCCAGGACGGAGTAGAAATACTCCTAGTCGCTTCGTGCTATGGGAAGCAAAGATAAGTTCCAGCCTGGTGAAACACAGGCTTTAGCTACCTTTAAACCTGAACACAGGCTTTAGTTACCTTTTATGTTTGGCCGTACCTTATGATCATTTTGTGCCTGACATGAAAATTCTCAGTGATGTTAAGTGTTGTAATGCACACAAACACTTTTTTCTTTAGAATGATTTTATATGTATCTCAAGTTCTTGGGTTTAACCTAACCTGCCAAATGGATCAATCTTTTCTAACAGAGGCAGCAACTTTTCGCCGGCGAGCTGTTTCACGTGCAGCTGCAAACTGAGAAGTTGAACCTCATGATGAAGTCTAACAAGCTCGTGAAGCTCCTGCACACAAAACAAACAAGACGAGTAGTCAATGCCAGTTGTCTTCTTGGTATCACTCTCAAATCAGCCTGAACACACAAAATTCACTTTGGAGCTATCGTCATTTTTGTTCGCCAAAATCTCTTCTCTACAAAAAGTGGCGACAAAACGTTATTCAACAACTGGAGA
>JAHPZR010017415.1:0-19821 GCA_019787425.1 Platygyra sinensis
TCAGATCTTAATTTCTTGCATTGGATCAAGATGTGACTGTCCCCTCCCTTGCTACCCCCTATTTCCCTGTTCCCTCCCTTCCTTTCCGTTGGGGCATCAAATATAGCAATTCAGAAGTGTTGCAAATTGATTTGTATTTTATACACATTTCACTTCTCACTGTTAAGGACAGTTGCTCAAAAGAAATGCTGACTTAAACCACTTTCAGTACTATCTGTAACATTGTAACAGGAGACTATGCATAAGATATCTAAATGTACATTGCAAATTACATTACTCCGCCAAAGAGGATTATGGCATTTCCTTTCCTTATTCTCTAGTTATCAACTGTTTGCAATAGCTGCTGTAAAAAGTTCAAAGTTCTATTTTTAATTCCTTTGTCAATCTGGAGCAGTCAACTGTGTCTGCAGAGAAAAAAACAAAGGATAGCATTTAATTGTTATCTTAGCGGATCAAGACAGGTTGGGCGAAATAAACCTTTTAAATCTCCTAATGAAAACCAACTGGCAGATAAATAAATTTACTAAAAGATGGCAAATTCACTCAAGATTATAATTGTGTATTCTGTATTGAACTTAGATGAAGTACTTATAAATAGCAAGTACCATTAAAATACAAATAATATTTATTAAATACAAGTACAACAAATGAATTGTCTGTGATTAGCGGTTAGAATTTCAGCTGTAAACTGTTAGTAGTTAGTTGGTGACTGTCATTCTGATGTTCTGGTTTTAGTACAAGGTCACATTAGATTTTAGTCACGCGCTTTGTGGTGTAGTTGATGCGTAGAACGTGTCCGTACTATAAACAAAAGTTGACTCTCGCGCCACCTACCGTACAAAGCAGTTAGCAATAAATTTTTCCGCCAGCAGAAATCATTCTTATGTAATGCATGCGAGTGGAAGCCGAATTCCCTTGCAGTGACGTGAGATCGGGGATGAGAATACAATAGGACAATAACTAGACTTTTGGAGGGCATATTGTTTATTTGTGGCCCGAGTAGCATCATTTGCGCCCGAGCGGAGCGAGGGTGCAAATGATGCTACGAGGGCCACAAATAAACAATATGCCCGACAAAAGTCTTGTTATTATCATTATCATCAATATACAAGGTCATATCATGAAGAGTCTATGGCAATAAAATAAGCTTGATCAACTAACTTCTCTGGGTTTCGCCAAATTCCATTGTTCTGGCCTTCCATGAAGTATTTATTCAATTTCTCCATATCCCCGTACTCAATAGACGGCTTGTGTTTGGGTTTTACGTTTTGTTCCTTCGTAAACAACTTGGCTTTGGCTTCAAACATTTTGTTGGCAGACACGAAATCGCTGTCCTGTAAAATGTTGACGTTACGGCTAAGCGGAGGTGATGTTAAATGGCGATGTATGGCTGCTCTGATTCCAGTCAGGGCACTTGGAGTCAGTGCTTGTCCTTTTTCTGTTTTAACCTCGGCGTAAAACTTTCGTAAAATCTTGTTTAGTTCTTTCTTGTCAATCGTTTTCAAATCTACCTTGATTGCTCTCTTCTCGCACCATTTATCAAACTTTTTCAGCCCCCATTCTGTCGCTTTCTTTGTACTTTTTGCTTGAGCCTTTTGCTCTATTTCGTTTAGTTGCTCTTGACCTAAATCTGAACCCTGACTGCATGTTAAGATGTCGAAATTCGGAGTTTCCTCCATCTCAAAAGCTTCGTGAGAACTGTTCTGGATAAAAAAAAAAAAACAACTTAACTTGAACGGCCTGTTAAACTCGCGCCACCTTTACACGCGCTTTCTGATTGGACAATCGCAGTCGTACGACATCTCCTCAGCCAATCAGGAGCAGGGCGGTAAATGAATTTGCCGCCCGCACACGGTCATTTATGCCCGTTGATTAGATGCTTTGATGAGAGCAGTTTGCTATTTGGCCGCGTATATTGATGATAATGGTGGTTCGAACCCCCAAAATCACTCGCACACGGATTCTGCCAGTAACACAAGCTTCCAAAGCGTCCAAAATTTTATTGTACAGTCAGGGTCCAACCAAACCACGCGAAAGTGTGTTCTACGGTTGATTTCCTTGTTCTCGGGACTGGTCCCGCAACATGGAACGAGGGAACCCGAAACAACATTCTTTAAAAAGTTCATCGTACCGTGCATATTATTAACAGAATGAGCGGCGCGATAAATTGGAACGAACGCGGGAGGGTTCGAGGGAAAGCAAAGCTAGTTCTTGTTTAAAAAGGGATTTTTAAAAAAAACGGAGAAAGTTGAATCCTAGGGTGATGCGAGGATTCAAGCCAATTTAAAAAAAGAGCCTCTAAAAAAGACTCAAAACGCCGCAAGTAAATACACGTAGGAGCGAAATGTTTCACAAATCGAGCCAATTCAAATCTTTTACAGTCAATAATTCAAATTAAATTTAAACTAACCCAATTGCTGCAGTTATCAAAACCGCTCATCGTGTTCAACAGGCTGCTTGTTAGATTTGTGTCCAGCTCCCTTCGTTGCTCCTTTCTCACATAATTTTAACAACAACACTGTAAATATTCCACCGATCACTGCACTGAACACCAACATTGCACCTTTCCAAAATTCGTCAGAGGGAAACATTCTGCTCGTTTGTTGAGGCCTCCGTTTGTTCAGATCAAGCAAAAATCTCAAAATCACACCGCAACGAAACAGAATTAAATGTCAAGAAATGTGGAGTATCTCGAGTTTTGAGGTGATGCTCGTTGTTTCTCGAGGCCTCCGTAGTCTCAGTCCCAAAATCCAAAAATATCAGCCAATCAGAGAGGGTTGTCCAATACACACAATCTGATACGGTCCGATATAAAACAACTTTTCGATCTGTACTGTTTGACAGTCAGTAAAAGATTGTTTTCGATCGGGGATTCCCCTGACTGACTTCATTGGCATAATGACAGCCGTCACGCAATCCTAGCGTTTCTTGCTTATTCCAACACTCCACACGTCCTGCTGTTTACATGGTCTTACATTTTTATTTCACTGTTTTACATGACTGCTTATAAAATGTAGTTCCACAATTGAAAACTGCTCTGATTCGATCGCGTCAATCTTGTCTTCACATTAGTTTAGTTTATGAGCAAGACCAGCTGTGTTTCTCTCACAAAAAGCGACATTTAGAATCAGTCAATTATTCGCTACTCCTCGCTTCACTAACTGTAGTCTGTTCCGAGAAAGAATAATGATAACTTGCAATCCAAAATAACAATTACAATTTTCATTTCTTCAAATTGCTACACTTCAAAAGAAAACGGCTAGAAAAAAAATCAAAGACGTCTTGCATGTGGTACCTCACATTCTTTCTTGCGCTTGAGTTCTGTATTTCTAGTGAAAAAAGAAATCTAATCAAATCCGTTCTTTAATTAATATTTGTTTACCTGTGTGACTGGATATGTTAGTCACGTGATGTCTCAATGCACAAAACAAGGAAGATAATTCTCTCTTCCTGTCTCTTTATCTTTCCTATTTCGGTCAACTCGCCTCGGCCTCCCTCCTCCAGGGAGGCATTTTGTCGGTCACCTTTTATATTCATCAATTTCAATGTTATGCAGTTTTCTCGGTTTTCGGCCTTCTTTATTTTAAAAGCACCGATTTCATCACACGTTTGTAATGGGGCGGCTGTAGCATATTTAATGAAGCATATTAAAAGTTATTGTTACTTGGTCTTTATCCCGGGGGGGGGGGGGGTACTCCTCGGAATTCTTGGTGGGGGTGTGCCGCCCGGATCTTCAAATCCCGACCCTATTTCAGACTTAAACATGCCATTTTCCACACCCGTTTTCAGACCTGACCTCTAAAATTCATACCCGTTTTCAGACCTGAACTTGCAAATATACACCCGTTTTCAGACATGGCTTTATAAAATCGTTACATTATTATAGCATCCGAGTGAAATCACAACAAAGTATATTACGTTAAAGCATAATATTTTTTATTAGGAAGTATACGGATATGAAGAAAGTAAAGATAAGGAACTCGCAATTTTGCAATTTTCGTACGATTTTAATCTACTTTTCTATTTTACATGAAACAACCGAAAATATATAACTTTATGTTTTAAAGAACTCAATATATGGTGTTCATGAGACCGCGATCGGCTTTCATTATAAATCCGGTATTTCAGCTGATTGATCGCTTAAATGATTGTATACATGTAGTGTTTGTGCAAACAGGAAACACTTTCTTTGTAGATTAAAATCTATCACGAGTTGTCACAAATAAAACGTTACAGTTACCGCATTTTCATAATGGCGGCTTTGTGTGTGTTATCCCGGTAGGTGATTAAGCAATAATTATGCATCAGTGCCGAGCGGAAGTTGACGCAAGGAGTAAAAGTAAGCTGGAATGACATAGTTTATCTATTTCTTTTTCTCGCTATCAGTTAGTCGTTCCAGTTACGTACTGAGAAGAAAAATATGTTTGTAAGCTTTCGTAAATGTTCCCGACCCCAAAAACCCGACCCGATTTCAGACCATAATTGTCAAAATCTATACCCGTTTTCAGACCGAAACGGCTCAAAAACCATACCCTTTGGGGCGGCACATACCTATATACCTTATATAGGGGAGTACCCCCCCCCCCCCCGGGGTCTTTATAAATCGCCGGCGTTCATGTTTGGCACTTTCATTCCTCTACTACCTCTGGGTTGGATAAAAGTGTGGTCTATCACGATAAAGTCTTAAAGACATGACGATGTTGTGTAGCGAAAATGAATCTGTTGTGGTGTTCACCTTCTTATATTGCGTTATTTGCAATATCGCACTTTTCCGTTAATTTTTTTTCATTGTTTAATTGACATAACTTAATCCGAACAAATATTTCCTCTACAGTAGTTCCGCATGTAATCAGATGCAATTTTCAGATCGTGTACGGATTGAAAAGCGCCTATTCCATCTGTACGAACCGTACGGATCGACAACCCGTGAGACCCCCTTCAACCGGTAGAAGAGAAAAATATTCAAGTCCCCTTAATCAGATGCAATTTTCAGATCGTGTACGGATTGAAAGGCGCCTATTTCATCTGTACGAACCGTACGGATCGACATCCCGTGAGACCCCCTTACGCCGATAGAACGGAAAATTTCCTAATTATATAATAAGTCCCCTTAATCAGATGCAGTTTACAGATCGTGTACGGATTGAAGAGCGCCTATTCCATCTGTACGGACCGACAACCCGTGAGACCCCCTTCAACCGGTAGAAGAGAAAAATATTCAAGTCCCCTTAATCAGATGCAATTTTCAGATCGTGTACGGATTGAAAGGTGCTTATTTCATCTGTACGAACCGTACGGATCGACATCCCGTGAGATCCCCTTCCGTCGATAGAACGGAAAAATATTCTTATCCCCCTTAATCAGATGCAGTTTACAGATCGTGTACGGATTGAAGAGCGCCTATTCCAACTGTACGGACCGTACGGATCGACAACCCGTGAGACCCCCTTCCGCCGGTAAAAAGGGAAAAATATTCTAAGTCCCCTTAATCAGATGCAATTTTCCGACCGTTTACGGATGGAAAAAGGCGTTTTCCATCCGTACAAATCGTACGGATCGACAAGCTGTGTCACCCCCTCGACTCCGCAGGAAGTGATTTATATTCAAGTCCCCTTAATGAGATGCCAATTTCCGATCGTACACGGATGGAAAACGGCCCTTTCCATCCGTACAAACCGAACGGATCGACAAGCTGATCCCCTTGACTCTGTGGAACTTGAATTATATTCTAAGTCTCCTTAATGAGATGCAATTTTCCGACCGTATACGGATGGAAAACGGTGTTTTTCCATCGGTACAAACCGAACGGATCGACAAGCTGTGTCATCCCCTTGCATCTGATTAGACTTGAATTATATTCAAAGTCCCCTTAATCAGATGCAATTTTCCGACCGTATACATATCGAAAACAATCTTTTACTGACTGTCAAACAGTACAGATCGAAAAGTTGTTTTATCGGACCGTATCAGATTGTGTGTATTGGACAACCCTCTCTGATTGGCTGATATTTTTGGATTTTGGGACTGAGACTACGGAGGCCTCGAGAAACAACGAGCATCACCTCAAAACTCGAGATACTCCACATTTCTTGACATTTAATTCTGTTTCGTTGCGGTGTGATTTTGAGATTTTTGCTTGATCTGAACAAACGGAGGCCTCAACAAACGAGCAGAATGTTTCCCTCTGACGAATTTTGGAAAGGTGCAATGTTGGTGTTCAGTGCAGTGATCGGTGGAATATTTACAGTGTTGTTGTTAAAATTATGTGAGAAAGGAGCAACGAAGGGAGCTGGACACAAATCTAACAAGCAGCCTGTTGAACACGATGAGCGGTTTTGATAACTGCAGCAATTGGGTTAGTTTAAATTTAATTTGAATTATTGACTGTAAAAGATTTGAATTGGCTCGATTTGTGAAACATTTCGCTCCTACGTGTATTTACTTGCGGCGTTTTGAGTCTTTTTTAGAGGCTCTTTCTTTAAATTGGCTTGAATCCTCGCATCACCCTAGGATTCAACTTTCTCCGTTTTTTTAAAAAATCCCTTTTTAAACAAGAACTAGCTTTGCTTTCCCTCGAACCCTCCCGCGTTCGTTCCAATTTATCGCGCCGCTCATTCTGTTAATAATATGCACGGTACGATGAACTTTTTAAAGAATGTTGTTTCGGGTTCCCTCGTTCCATGTTGCGGGACCAGTCCCGAGAACAAGGAAATCAACCGTAGAACACACTTTCGCGTGGTTTGGTTGGACCCTGACTGTACAATAAAATTTTGGACGCTTTGGAAGCTTGTGTTACTGGCAGAATCCGTGTGCGAGTGATTTTGGGGGTTCGAACCACCATTGTATTCTCATCCCCGATCTCACGTCACTGCAAGGGAATTCGGCTTCCACTCGCATGCATTACATAAGAATGATTTCTGCTGGCGGAAAAATTTATTGCTAACTGCTTTGTACGGTAGGTGGCGCGAGAGTCAACTTTTGTTTATAGTACGGACACGTTCTACGCATCAACTACACCACAAAGCGCGTGACTAAAATCTAATGTGACCTTGTACTAAAACCAGAACATCAGAATGACAGTCACCAACTAACTACTAACAGTTTACAGCTGAAATTCTAACCGCTAATCACAGACAATTCATTTGTTGTACTTGTATTTAATAAATATTATTTGTATTTTAATGGTACTTGCTATTTATAAGTACTTCATCTAAGTTCAATACAGAATACACAATTATAATCTTGAGTGAATTTGCCATCTTTTAGTAAATTTATTTATCTGCCAGTTGGTTTTCATTAGGAGATTTAAAAGGTTTATTTCGCCCAACCTGTCTTGATCCGCTAAGATAACAATTAAATGCTATCCTTTGTTTTTTTCTCTGCAGACACAGTTGACTGCTCCAGATTGACAAAGGAATTAAAAATAGAACTTTGAACTTTTTACAGCAGCTATTGCAAACAGTTGATAACTAGAGAATAAGGAAAGGAAATGCCATAATCCTCTTTGGCGGAGTAATGTAATTTGCAATGTACATTTAGATATCTTATGCATAGTCTCCTGTTACAATGTTACAGATAGTACTGAAAGTGGTTTAAGTCAGCATTTCTTTTGAGCAACTGTCCTTAACAGTGAGAAGTGAAATGTGTATAAAATACAAATCAATTTGCAACACTTCTGAATTGCTATATTTGATGCCCCAACGGAAAGGAAGGGAGGGAACAGGGAAATAGGGGGTAGCAAGGGAGGGGACAGTCACATCTTGATCCAATGCAAGAAATTAAGATCTGAATTAGCAATTTTCATAGAAGTTACATCTTAATATTTAAGATGTTCAGTTTTTACCTAAGAGACAAACATGAGAAACAATGCAAATGTACCTTGTTCAACCTTACCACTATAATGTACTTACTGGTGGATATTTATGATGGATTTGCAAAACTGACTCTGCTAAGGAATTGTAACTTTGTTTAGAGAGTGAAGTAAGTCTTTAAACATGCTGACTGGACATCCTCTGAAGTATGTCTCCTCATATGGCATTAAATGTGCCGTGACCCACTGATTCTTCTGCACATCATAACACTCCACCATTCGAGAATTATGGCGGTCAACACTCTCACTTCCAATTCCACCAAACACATAAATATGATCTCGCAAAAGCACTGCACTGGCATGAAATCTTGGAACATGCATGGAAACAATAGAATGCCATTCATTCAAAGTTACATCATAAACCTCACAATTGACACTGGCATGTCTGGAAAATGCATCAACAGTACCACCAAAGACATATATCTTCTTTTCAAGGGACACTCCACAAGCACAACCACGCTTTTCACTCATCGGCGCCATTTGTGTCCACGTGTTTAACTTGGGGTCATAGCGCTCAACAGCAGATAGGAAATCATCGTCACCAAGGCCACCAATGGAATATAAATAGTGTGCGTCTGTCACAAGGCAAACTGAGGACCTGCGACTACTAAGTGGTGCAACTAAACTCCAAGAATTTGTTGAAGGGTTGTACCTCTGTACAGTGTCACAGCGTCTTCGTCCCTGCTCAGTGCTAAATTCAATACCACCTGCAATGTACAGAGACCCTTGTAAGGTGGCTGTACCCACCAACTTGACTTTCTTGGGCAGTGGTGCTACATAGTACCATGCATTGGTACGTGGGTCATATCGCTCCACACTAGAATGGAAGGAGTCTTCTCCTTTACCGCCAACGGCGTAAACAAACCCTTGGCAGGCTGCAAAACCATGTCGAAACCGCCTGCTAAGCATAGGGGCTAACTGGTGCCAAGTTTTTGCAGCCGGTACATAACAGAGGGTGAGGTTGCGGACAAGTCCATTTGGGGACAGCCCACCACATGTAATGATAGCATCTTCGTGGGTCTGTAGACAGATTCTTGGTCTTTGTGGAGAGATTTCCTGTCCTGCGTACAAGGCACGCCAGCGCATCTCATCCATCAACATTTGTATACAGTCACCATCTCCCTGCACTAGCTCGTGGCTCATCAGTTTTGTGTACAAATAATGCTGAGATATCGTGCTTAGTCGAACATGACCAAACAACTCCGCGAAATATCGCTCCCTCTCCTCTTGATTTTGTCCGATCCATCTGTTTGATTAATTCACCAGCATAGTTTTGCAATTCCCTGCATTCGTATTTCTCGGCAAACAGATAATTGAAGATGCAGTTTGAGGCAGACATGTGTCGTTCGATGAATTTGCAAGCAATGTTTTTGAGTCGGGGTAGAAGCAAGTAGTTGGCAGACACAATGAGATCTTCGGCGTTCGTTCACAGGGGGCCCATACAAGCAGTGTGTCTGTTTATGTTCGAAATATAAAGAAATGTATGGGAGAATATTGAAGAGTCTTAATATCGTAAACTTATATTGAGGAATGTCTAAGTTAAAGCTCAAAATAAATGTAAACGTACTTCAAGTGCTTTGTATTGTCGTTTCTGTGGCGCTGAATGGCGAATTTGAGCGATTTAGTGGGTTTTGCGTTACTGTTACTATACGTTATAAGAAGGAGACAAGGGTGGAAAGCTCATTTTTGACCGGACGTCCAGCACGAAGCCGATTTTCACCCAGAAATTAGAATCGCCCGGCTTTCAAATCGAACACCAGATAAACTGAAAGGTTGACGCTTCTTCGCGTGGCATTCAATCGAAGATCCATTCAAAATCCAAGCGCTAACCGCCAAATAATTTTCGAGAAATGCAGCTTCCGAAGCGATCAGCATCCGCGGCACGGATTTCGTGTGCCAAGCAGCAACCGTCACTTTGTTTGCTCCACGCTGATTGGATGATGCTAAACAATGCCCAGTTACAAATGCCTCATGTGGAAGGGGAGACAGGGGCATATTCGCGCCAGCGATTCATCTACTGACTAGCCTGGAGTGACGCTTATGGCGCGTGACGGAAACCCGACACAACGACAACCCTCTTTGTTCGCGTGGGTAGGTTGGAAAAGCCGGAATGATGGAATTCGGAACCCGGAATTCGGAATATTCGGAATACCCGGAATAAATAAAAAGATAAAAAATAAATAAATAAAAAGATAAATAGATAAATAAATAAGTGAATGAATAGACTAAAAAGTTGCATCATTTCTCACGGCGCGGTAGATATGTCATTTTCGGTCTCTCCCCCACCCCTTCCCCCCCGGGTCTCCCAGTGTTATCAGCAGCATCTAACCGCAACACGAAATCAAGTTCCTTATTTCAAGCTTAATACAGTATGTCATTTGAAGTCCGGAGTCTGAATGCTATAACTAAAAAAAAATGAACTGAAAGGTTTCGTCATTTCTCATCGCGCAGTAGGTAAATTATTAATCTGTCCGCTAGTATACGTGTCACATTAAAGCGTGTGTTGTGTTGTCGTAATTAAGTCGGAGCTTAAGGGGGACGGGCCAAGGAGGGGGACGGGCCAAGGAGGGGGGTGGGGGGGGAGGAGGGTGTAACTAAAAATCACAGTCCAATGACGATCATGCCGCGTTAATTTTTTTAAGAGACACAGTGGTAGATTAATATTACCGGCCCTGAAACAAGGCCAGGAGAATCGAAGACGACAGGCGGGGCGGGGTACAGATTTTATTTTACTAACCCCTATGACGTAAAAAAAAAAAACTTAGAGGAACTCAGACACAGTTTTTCTGTATTAAACTGATATATGTAATCTCTTTGCGTGATTGCATTAAATTTTACAGTCAAAACGCCTGAAGCGTTCCGCCTAAACAATGATTAATGCTTTCATTAATCCAAAACTGTTTCGATTCTTGGCTTCAAATTTCGAAAACTCAACTGAATATTGTAATCATCCAACCGTAGCGTCCATTCGAATATCGAATGTTGATTGGACCAATAACAAAGTGTTCCAAATACGGAAAATGTTTTCAGGGCAGCCATCGGAATGATTTTCCACTACTAGCACACTGACTTGCACAGCACATTTTCCCAGGACATTGATCGACTCTTGTAAAAGTGCCAAAGGACTTACCAGACTACGAAACGGAATGTTGCCGGCAGCAGTTCCCCAATCTCTGCCTGAATTTCTTTCCTGGCATCTGAACACGTCCTTTCCAAGAACGCTTCTAGTTTTTCTACCAGAGCCAACTTAGTTTTCTGCCACCCGTGAACTCAACGAACACCATGGTGGACGAAAGAGCTCAAAATGGCGCCTTCGTTCCAGGACTCCTCCATCGCGTGACCAACTGTCGTTTGATGTATTGTTCATTAGTCCAATCAACATTCAATATTCGAATGGACACTACGGTTGGATAATTACAATATTCAGTTGAGTTTTCGAAATTTGAAGCCAAGAATCGAAACAGTTTTGGATTAATGAACGCATTAATCACTTTTTAGGCGGAACGCTTCAGGCGTTTTGACTGTAAAGACATCTTGACGAGGCACATTCCTCTCCAATTAGGATTGCGTTACTTGAGATTTACATTTTTTGTCAAGAAGTTACCCGATCAGGGTTAGAAAAGTTTTGACATACGTTTAAAGGGATATCTCACGACAAGTTTCGGTAGATATCTGTCCGCTGGCTAGTTCGCCTGAGATTTTGGGTGTCGATCAAAGAGTGTTCTCTGATTTTCCTACTGCTGGAACGTAGCCTAAAAGATCTGAAAGATTCAAACCCCTAACATTTTTGGAAGGGTCATATAATTTCCTCTGGCGGTCAACTAGAATTTTTGGAAAGTAATTAGTTTCTAGATAGTTCGTGGCAGTTCGATTCAGGTAGCAATATCTCAAAGAAAGATTTTGGTCCGAACATTTTCGGTTAATTAAAATTTCAGCTAAGGAATGCGAACAGATTACATTCATTTAGCTAATGGAGACATCACTCACTTAACACCGTAAGGTACTTAAAATACCTTTTTATAGCTTCATGGTTGATTCGGCTCGTTGGGTGCCCCTTTGTGAAAGAGATTTGTAATCACGCAAAGACATTACATATATCAGTTAAATACAGAAAAACTGTGTCTGAGTTCCTTTAAGTTTTTTTTGACGTCATAGGGGTTAGTAAAATAAAATCTGTACCCCGCCTGTCCTCTTCGATTCTCATGGCCTTGTTTCTGCGCGGGTAATATTAATCTACCACTGTGTCTCTTAAAAAATTAAATGCGGCATGATCGTCATTGGACTGTGATTTTTAGTTACACCCCCGCCCCCCCCTCCCTCTCCTGTCCCCATCCAACTCCGACTAATAACGACAAAAAATTAAAGCACACGCTTTGATGTGACATGTATACTAGCGGACAGATTAATTTACCGTACCTACTGCGCGATGAGAAATTACGAAACCTTTCAGTTCACTTTTTTTAGTTATAGCATTCAGAGTTCGGACTTCAAATGACATACTGTATTAAGCTTGAAAAAGGAACTTGATTTCGTGTTGTGGTTAGATGCTGCTGATAACACCGTCAGGCAGGCGAAGCGATCAGGGAAATATATTTTGCATTGCTCTTTGGCTGTAAAGCAGTAAGGAGACTGGGGGGTTGGGGGTTGGGGAGAGACAGAAATTGACATATCTATGTATAGGTAGCAGTGAGAAATAATGCGACTGTTTAGACTATTCATTCAGTTATTTATTTATTTATTTATTTATTTATTATTTTTTTATTTATTCCGGGTATTCCGAATATTCCGAATATTCCGAATTCCGGGTTCCGTATTCCGTCATTCCGGCTTTTCCAACCTACCCCTTTTTTCAAGCTTAATACAGTATGTCATTTGAAGTCCGAACTCTGAATGCTATAACTAAAAAAAGTGAACTGAAAGGTTTCGTAATTTCTCATCGCGCAGTAGGTACGGTAAATTAATCTGTCCGCTAGTATACATGTCACATCAAAGCGTGTGCTTTAATTTTTTGTCGTTATTAGTCGGAGTTGGATGGGGACAGGAGAGGGAGGGGGGGGCGGGGGTGTAACTAAAAATCACAGTCCAATGACGATCATGCCGCATTTAATTTTTTAAGAGACACAGTGGTAGATTAATATTACCCGCGCAGAAACAAGGCCATGAGAATCGAAGAGGACAGGCGGGGTACAGATTTTATTTTACTAACCCCTATGACGTCAAAAAAAACTTAAAGGAACTCAGACACAGTTTTTCTGTATTTAACTGATATATGTAATGTCTTTGCGTGATTACAAATCTCTTTCACAAAGGGGCACCCAACGAGCCGAATCAACCATGAAGCTATAAAAAGGTATTTTAAGTACCTTACGGTGTTAAGTGAGTGATGTCTCCATTAGCTAAATGAATGTAATCTGTTCGCATTCCTTAGCTGAAATTTTAATTAACCGAAAATGTTCGGACCAAAATCTTTCTTTGAGATATTGCTACCTGAATCGAACTGCCACGAACTATCTAGAAACTAATTACTTTCCAAAAATTCTAGTTGACCGCCAGAGGAAATTATATGACCCTTCCAAAAATGTTAGGGGTTTGAATCTTTCAGATCTTTTAGGCTACGTTCCAGCAGTAGGAAAATCAGAGAACACTCTTTGATCGACACCCAAAATCTCAGGCGAACTAGCCAGCGGACAGATATCTACCGAAACTTGTCGTGAGATATCCCTTTAAACGTATGTCAAAACTTTTCTAACCCTGATCGGGTAACTTCTTGACAAAAAATGTAAATCTCAAGTAACGCAATCCTAATTGGAGAGGAATGTGCCTCGTCAAGATGTCTTTAAAATTTAATGCAATCACGCAAAGAGATTACATATATCAGTTTAATACAGAAAAACTGTGTCTGAGTTCCTCTAAGTTTTTTTTTTGTTTTACGTCATAGGGATTAGTAAAATAAAATCTGTACCCCGCCCCGACTGTCGTCTTCGATTCTCCTGGCCTTGTTTCAGGGCCGGTAATATTAATCTACCACTGTGTCTCTTAAAAAAATTAACGCGGCATGATCGTCATTGGACTGTGATTTTTAGTTACACCCTCCTCCCCACCCCCCCCTCCCTGGCCCGTCCCCTTTAAGCTCCGACTTAATTACGACAACAAAACACACGCTTTAATGTGACACGTATACTAGCGGACAGATTAATAATTTACCTACTGCGCGATGAGAAATGACGAAACCTTTCAGTTCATTTTTTTTTAGTTATAGCATTCAGACTCCGGACTTCAAATGACATACTGTATTAAGCTTGAAATAAGGAACTTGATTTCGTGTTGCGGTTAGATGCTGCTGATAACACTGGGAGACCCGGGGGGGGGGAGGGGTGGGGGAGAGACAGAAAATGACATATCTACCGCGCCGTGAGAAATGATGCAACTTTTTAGTCTATTCATTCACTTATTTATTTATCTATTTATCTTTTTATTTATTTATTTTTTATCTTTTTATTTATTCCGGGTATTCCGAATATTCCGAATTCCGGGTTCCGAATTCCATCATTCCGGCTTTTCCATTTCGTGTTGTGGTTAGATGCTGCTGATAACACCGTCAGGCAGGCGAAGCGATCAGGGAAATATATTTTGCATTGCTCTTTGGCTGTAAAGCAGTAAGGAGACTGGGTGGGGGTGTTGGGGAGAGACAGAAATTGACATACAAAATAGTTAACCCCAACCGTACGGTCAGCCTTTCTGTGTTCAGTTTCTTCAATCATTTAAATTTGCTGATCAGAACCTACCAGGTTCCGGTACTTTTGATTTGTCCGTTGGCCCTTTCTAGAGTTTAAAGCTTTTTGTTCATATCTATGTATAGGTAGCAGTGAGAAATAATGCGACTGTTTAGACTATTCATTCAGTTATTTATTTATTTATTTATTTATTTATTATTTTTTTATTTATTCCGGGTATTCCGAATATTCCGAATTCCGGGTTCCGTATTCCGTCATTCCGGCTTTTCCAACCTACCTATTGCTTTCTCTAAACATGAGCGTTCGTCACACATGCATGAGCATAAGCGCAGCGCGACCTCTGTTGGCGGATAGAATTTAGTGCTGACCATTTCGTGCGTTAGCTAGAGTTAAAAAGTTTAAGGACGGTGCCTAATTTTGTTAGTACGCACTTGTTCCGCGCGTCAACTACACGACCAAACACGCGACTAAAATGCAAGTGAAATTGTCCCGTTCTGGTCAATATAAGTTTCATGAAATTCAATATGCATTACAGTGTACAACCAAGAGCATCAGATTGACAGCAACATACCACTAATTCACCGTTTAGGCGTTAGATTTCACGTGTGGTGTCAAGTGACATCTGATGTAAACAAACCGGGAAAGTTCTGTCATTCTTGTCAACCATGCACTACATGTGTACGAAGTTTACAACTTCATTTAGGAAAAGTTCATTTAATATGACAAGGGGGGGGGGATGAAGATATTGAGGGGGGGCTCCGAAAATTTTAGACACCCGAAGGGGGGGCTCTGAAAAAATTGTTGGGCTAGGAGAGGGGCTCTGAAATTTTTACTACCAAAGGGGGGTAGGGGCTCCTAAAAAATTGAACCGCTAGCGAGGGGGGCTGCTAAAATTTCAAGCTTCGAGAAGCAAAATCTTCATCTCTCCCTTGTCATATTAAACGAACTTTCCCTTACTGTTTTAATTTTTCCTCTGCTTTAAAGTGCCTATGAAGTAAAAAATAATTGCTGCTTATTTGAAAGGCTTTTCAAAGTAAAGAAGAATGGCATTTTCTTTTTGGGAATATCTTTTTTATTTTTAGAGATATTTACGTTTTTGTATTATGCAAATGAGGAAAGTGATGACGTCATAGGTGGTTCCACTAAAACTGTACAACACTCAATCAAGAATATCTCCAGAAACATTGGAGCAGTGTTCTTCAAACTTGGCACCAGAAACGTACATCACAAAAGAAACAGAATGACACCTACTATGTTGTTGCCATGGCAACACTCTCGGCTCCAGTCTCTTTCTGTGAAAAACCAAATATCCCCAATTGCAATCTTTTAAAGTGGGACAGAGGGTCTAGCTCGGCACACAAATGGTTCCCATATTGCCTTAACTATCCCCACTAGGTTGTTGTGAGTGGATGATCCTTGTTTAGGATAAAATCTGGAAATTTTAGTCTCAATTAAAACAGGACCAGCGGCATAACTGTTGTCATGGCAACAGCACGACAGGTGTCATTTGGCTTCTTTTGTGATGTACAGTCCTGATGCCAAGTTTGAAGAACACTGCTTCAATATTTCCAGAGATATTCTATATTGAGTGTTGTACTGTATTAGTGAAACCACCTATGACGTCATCACTTTACTCACAAAAACGTAAATATCTCTAAAACGAAAAAAGATATTCTAAAAAGAAAAGCGCCCTTCTTCTATACTTTAAAAGGCCTTTCAAATAAGCAGCAATCATTTTTTACTTCATAGGCACTTTAAGTCTTTGAACGTGAAATAGTTTTAGCTTCAAAATGGCAGAAAAAAAAAGGGATAAAAGCGACTTCAACACAATGTGGCAGAACTTAAAAAATATTTTCAGGAACGTGGCGTTCAGTTAGCGGATATTTGAAAACTTCGCTCGTGGAAATCTCTTCCGCAGTCGAAATAATGGTTTTGCCAGTAGATCCAAACTTCGAGAAAGATCAAACCACTGATACTGAGAAATTAACAATTCATGACATGCTAATTCCCAATCCATTTTCCCTGAAGACCGTGAACAACTTTAATTTCATTTTACACTTCACCGATTACGAGTTGCGCTAACAACTTCAGACGTACAGAGTATTTAAGAAATACTGGCAACTGATGAGATCCACATGAAGGATCGAAACCATGGTCTTGCCTAAACTAAGCCTAACACTGAATGGCATATACAACACGCATCACACTCAGCAGACTTGTGCGTAAAGAGTTACATTTGAATCCTGTGGTACCAGAACGATCAAAGGAGGAATAAACCTTTACATCGAGCTCCAGGAGCGTAAGCTCGATCAGATGGTACAAGAAAAACGTAAGAATTTCTCTAGACAAGCGTACAACTTTCTCGAAGGTCCCGAAGTAATGCTACGGTGTCTCCGAAGAAAAACGTAGGAGGGCAAATATTTTGCCCGTGGTAAGAATCAAGTAAGCAACACGTTCACAGTAAATTAAACGCCATATTTTGTCCCTCAAAAGCAAATACTTGGAGACTTAAAATGAGCCAATGCACCAGCACATGGCAAACTAAAGAGGACGCAGATAACACCGGAAATCGAGCAGACATAATTATGACCTCTTAAAATTTGCCATAGCACGATCTAACAGCTTTAATTTCACCCTATAACACAACGCGAAGTGCCCTTCGTAAACAAGAGTGAAGCAACAAAATGGTCGAGATACCGAAAAGAAAAAGGCAAATGTACAAATGCCACGAACCGCAGGAGTCTTGTGGGCCTGTCAACCCCATTTTACACCGACAAAATGTAGACTAAAAATGTAACTGTCTTCCGGGCACAAGAACGAGTCACCGCGGTGACATGCTTGTATCCTCTTTCGCCTTCTCGAGCTTTGTCTAACTGCGCCAGGAAAATGGAAAAACTTCACTGTATCGCCATTTGGGTTTCTTTTCCACGATTCGGTGTATCGGGAATCGTTTTTACAAGTACCAAAAGCAAATGTTTTTGTCAGAACACTTCTTATCGAACACGTGTGGTTGACTCAGAGGTTGCTCTGTGGTTGACTAGAATGTCCGAACTTTCCCGGTTTGTTTACATTGGAAGTCACGTGACACTACACGTGAAATCTAACGCCTAAACGGTGAATTTGCTAACGCCTTCCAGCTAAAGCTAACCGCAAGTCACAGGTTTATCTCTTGAACAAATTAATTTTAGTTGAGTGCAATATATAATTTACAAACAATTTTAAACTTGAGTGGATTCACCGTTTAGAAACCGCCACTAATAATTCATAAAGGACGTACAAAAGAAATGAATGTAAGAGTGACCTTAAATTTGATGAAGACGCGCACGGCTAAATTTTGCAGCCAATTTTCGCCAGAAAAATAATAAACCCAAGGATTATTCTACAAATGAGTAGATCTACCACAAACATTTTTGAAGCTGATCAAAACACTTGCGGCATGTGTTTTGTCGGGTTTAAAACACTGCTGCTCGTTTTTTAAACATTACATACATCAATCAGTTTGTAGTCATGATGCGAGATTTAAAACACGTATAATTTTCACCCGAACGATGTTGATCCAGTAATATAATGTTTTGTTTTTGTTTTCTCTACAGATATGTTGACTGCTCAAGGCTGACAAAAGAATTCAAAATACAACTATGAACAGCAGCCATTGCAGACAGTTGAAAAGAAGTGGAAAATAATGAAATGAAATGTCATGATGCTCTTTCAAGGAGTAATTTTCAACAAGTTACATTTATGCATTGTAATGATGTGACAAGAATTGTAGAATGTAGTAAAAGTAGTTTAAATTTAGTATTTTCCTTAGCCAAACACTCCCTACCAAGGATAGTAAGTTTGAAACGTGTGAATAAAAAACAATCCTATTGGTAGCAATTCTGACTTGTTGACTTGTTTTTGTTTCATAATCAAGTTTTGTTTAGATGCTATCCGGCTTCATAATTTAGTTGCTAGATGACACGATAAATGAAATCAGCTCAGTATTATATAAGCAGAATAATAGATATTGGTAATGTCATCTTCTTGACCCAAAGCAAAGAAAATTAATTAAAATCTGCATTGGCATTTCTTCGTAACAGTTTTAACTTTAATATGTAACTTGTTTGTTTTTTTTTTTCAAACAGACAAGCATAAGAAATAATACCTTGTTTAAACTTACTATAATTTATTAAGACATTTGTAATGTTAGTTTTGCAAAACTGACTCTGCTAAGAAATTGTAACTTTGTTTAGAGAGTGAAGTAAGTCTTTAAACATGCTGACTGGGCATCCTCTGAAGTATGTCTCCTCATATGGCATTGAATGTGCCGCGACCCACTGATTCTCCTGCACATCATAAACCACTCCCACCTATTTCGCAGGGCTGGATACAGACTAGTGACAACTAGTTTCCAGAAACTAGTCAAAATATCGAACAATAAAAAATACTAAGAAAAATAAATCATGCTAGAAGATGTAAATTCGTCGCAGGTGTTTCATTGTAATACAGAACAGAATTTGTTAATTCCAGACTTCAACTGCACTGCATTTTCTGCCAGCCTCCAGCGGACCAGCACTTGCGTTCCATTGTGACCGCCTGACCTGACCTTTGCCCCTACCCCCTCCGTAGACCTTTGCTCAAAATGTGCACTAGTGCAAAATTTCAATTGTTTCTTGTGAACTAGTCAAAAGTCTCTTTCATTGGCTGAGCACGATTGTGCACCAGTCAAGTTCTCTTCTCATTGGATGCTGCGTTTGCGGTGCACTAGTCGTGAACTAGTCAATATGGCGTCACTTTCAGCGGCAGGTCGAGCGTCAGCACTGTTTGTCGAAAGGAAGATCGTTCACCGTTTGATATCGGTACTGTGTATAAATGGATAAATGCATTGCTGCGTTTTCCGATGCTGAAAAGTTTCGATTTATTGAAAGCGTTGTTGGAAAGCCAGATCTGCTGTTCGAGTTTCCGGACTTCGAAAGAAAACTTCTGGAAAGCAGCGAAAGTTTTCTGGTCGCAGGGACATGGCTCGTGAAATACCCCTGGCTTGTTTATTTCAAAGTATTTAGATAGGTGCGTTTGTGTTGCCTTGTGTCCTGTTTCGGAAATGGAGTGTGGCAGAAAATGGCGCCAAAATTAGACAAAACTGTTCCGATCCCCGACTTACATTTTGGAACAACGGCGTGGTAGCAGGATGGAGCGAAAGTCCACGCGAGCGGAAAAGTCAGAAAATTCACAAATTTC
>JAHPZR010017416.1:0-5000 GCA_019787425.1 Platygyra sinensis
CACCGCGAAGAAATGGCCTCAAGAAATGTGGAAGAAATGTGGAGTATTGTTCGTGTGTCGTTGTGGAGGGACCTCTCGTTGACCTCTCGATGTGATGTGATGTCATCAGGCGAAAGAGTCCTCGAATAAAATTGCTGCGCGCGAGCGACGTGTTTTAAATTCCCCATTCGAGCAAACATAATTATTTACATAATTTCAATTCGATTCGGCACATGTAAAATGCGGCGTTTAAATCAACTACCGAGCTTCAGTTGAATATTCGACTGGATCAGTCGAATATTCGTCGACTGACTCGCATCGAAATGAAACATGTCGCATTTAATTGATTTAGACGTCGCATTTTACATGCATTTAACTTGGCAATTCGATCGGGCGCATGTAAAATGCGGCCTAATTCAGGTTCAAAAGATGAATGGAGACACGAAGTTTACATTTCCACGACAAACGACAAGGGAAAGAGATTTTCAATCCCCGACTTCTGATGTAGTTATCACAGCGAAGCAAATTGATTTTCACCGAGTGAGATGCGAGTAAAAAGACTGTAAACAAACTGCTACCGTTACATGTTAAGTGCCCGACTATCACTCAACGAGAAATCGAAAGTCATTATCTAAGCTCACGTTCAACCTCGTTCAAGGCGGAAGCCCAATGAAATGCAACACCATTATGTCATATTTCGGGGATTCCCCTGACTGACTTCATTGGCATAATGACAGCCGTCACGCAATCCTAGCGTTTCTTGCTTATTCCAACACTCCACACGTCCTGCTGTTTACATGGTCTTGCATTTTTATTTCACTGTTTTACATGACTGCTTATAAAATGTAGTTCCCCAATTAAAAACTGCTCTGATTCGATCGCGTCAAGACGGCGACGAAACATTCTTGTCTTCACATTAGTTTAGTTTATGAGCAAGACCAACTGTTTCTCTCACAAAAAGCGACATTTAGAATCAGTCAATTATTTGCTACTCCTCGCTTCACTAACTGTTCCGAGAAAGAATAATGATAACTTGCAATCCAAAATAACAATTACAATTTTCATTTCTTCAAATTGCTACACTTCAAAAGAAAACGGCTAGAAAAAAATCAAAGACGTCTTGCATGTGGTACATTCTTGCTTGAGTTCTGTATTTCTAGAATGAAAAAAGAAATCTAATCAAATCCGTTCCTTAATTAATATTTGTTTACCTGTGTGACTGGATATGTTAGTCACGCGATGTCTCAATGAACAAAACAAGGAAGATAGTTCTCTCTTCCTGTCTCTTTATCTTTCCTATTTCGGTCAACCGTTGCTCTTGATGGTAGTGATAGAGAAAGCATCGATAGAATGGTGAAAGAAATTCGATTACACAGCGCTGTCCGAGATTTTTAGAGGCTTGCAATTTTCTTGCTACGAAAACGCGAAAACATATTCCTGATAAGAATTTTTGAACGCCATTTGACAGGAAGGCAAAGCCGTCAGAAATTACAGTGTTTATGTGGGAATCCGATGACAGATATATTTTCCAAAATTGAATTTTACACAACTTGTGAATCGCAACATTAAAATAATATGCACTTTCCAAACATTAATTTGTAGGTTTTCTTCACCCACGAACCGCGTCTACCAAGCCAAATTAACAGACAAATGTAAGTCAAATTAGAAAATGAACTGGCCAAGTTTTCCCATAAACCCCGCGCTAACACGGACATCAATACAACGCTGAGATACTACTGGGGACCAGGGGCCCGTTTCTCGAAGCACCCAGTAATTACCGGGCCCGTTAAACTGTTTTGTTTTCCATTCCAGATGGGAGTTTCAAAAGGTTTGAAAATTCTACAGTAAAATTATCAGCTAAATAAACAAAAAGGACATTATTAGAGGTCAGAATACGCCCTACTTTTCTTGACACTTTGATTTCAAAATATGATTTCAGGCCCGTTAAGTTACCGGGTCTTTCGAGAAACGGGACCCAGCAGCCTGTGTTTTTTTCGCGCGCGAGTGCTTTTGTTTTAGCGACGAAGCCGAGCGTCACGAGTGTGGCGTCTTCTGCGGTCAAATTTTGTTTGCTTTTGACCAGAACTGCTACAAAGTGGTCCAAAACATTATTAGGCTAAAATAAACGTCCAAAATTTCATTGTACAGTCAAACTGTAACCTACACCTGACTCAAGTGTGCGCGACGGTTTATTTACTTGTTCGCGGGACTTGTCCCGCAAGAGGGAGCGAGGACTCAAAACAATATTTTAAAAACTACATCATGAAGTATATATTGTAAATAGAATGAGCCGCACGTTTAAATTGGAACGATGGGAAAGCAAAGATTGTTCTTGTTTAAAAAAGAATAAAAAATAACAAACAAAGTAAAATCTTGCCGCGTGTGTCGCGCGCGAGGAGAAAGACGCGCAAAAGAAATCGAGCCTATTTAAGGTGACTCGACCCAGTTTTTTTGGTGGGGTACCATCCTACTTTGAAGCTGTCTGGTATCCCCACCTTTACTTTTATCGTAAGTCTAACACATAGAATGGATAACATATAGATCAATCTACAATATAACATAAATTTTTGAGGCGATCGGAGTAAATGTCACGTGGTTTTAATGCCACGCCCCTTTGAGGTCTGAATCGAAAATCTGCTGCTGCTGGCATTTTTTCGTGAAAATCTCTCGGCTACACATAGTGCGCATTAGTGCCTTGCGCTGAACAGAGTCTCACCAAAATCGCAAAGACCCAATTAAAGAAATTCAGCAGTTTCCAAATTTAGGTCATAATTTATGCGAAAATGGTAAGCAAACTTTACACGATTATATCTTATAAACTATGAAAGTGATCCCTTTATTTTGGGGATCGTTAGAACAGGTGGGTCCTTGCAAGTCAGCAAATAGCCTTAGGGCCTTGTAAATGCGCGCGATTTCGAGCAAAGCAAACATATAGATCAATCTACAATATAACATAATTTTTTGTTTTAGCTATTTGTTGACGTTTGTCAGTGTTTAAGAGTCCTTCTCACAAAAAAAGCATTTTCGCGTAACGTCTCCTATCATGGATGAATGATATTTACATTAAGCTCAATAATGTTCAAATAACTCTTAGAATAATGGACACTTACGAACCGGAAGCACAATCTCTTTTCCGTGAACCTCCTTTCTCTCCCGAATAGCATTCAATACCCTGGCCATTTTCTTTTTAGAGTTTTTAATTCTCGGCATGATGTACACTCAGCTAGCTGGAGACGTTACGTGACGGGAATCCCTTCTATTTTTTCATGCTAATTATCATATCTCGGAGAGCATTCGGAAGACAGCCAAGCGTGGTCATTGCACGCGTGCTGAGCAAGAATGCCGTACAATGACAGACTAGAAACAATAGACAATTCCCAAAGCACAAACTCAGGCAAAACGCTAAAAATCTTCAATGTTTACTCGCGTTTGGGTTTATAGAAGATAATGTTAGAGTTTTTCAATGACCATGAAATTCAAAATCCAGGTAGTTAGTTAATCAATTGTGGCCCTGAAAAAATTTGAAGGGAAAAAAACTACGAATTTTTAAGAAAATGCTTTTTTTGTGAGAAGGACTCTTAAACACTGACAAACGTCAACAAATAGCTAAAACAAAAATATGTTATATTGTAGATTGATCTATATGTTTGCTTTGCTCGAAATCGCGCGCATTTTCAAGGCCCTAAGGCTATTTGCTGACTTGCAAGGACCCACCTGTTCTAACGATCCCCAAAATAAAGGGATCACTTTCATAGTTTATAAGATATAATCGTGTAAAGTTTGCTTACCATTTTCGCATAAATTATGACCTAAATTTGGAAACTGCTGAATTTCTCGAATTGGGTCTTTGCGATTTTGGTGAGACTCTGTTCAGCGCAAGGCACTAATGCGCACTCTGTGTAGCCGAGATATTTTCACGAAAAAATGCCAGCAACAGCAGATTTTCGACTCAGACCTCAAAGGGGCGTGGCATTAAAACCACGTGACATTTACTCCGTTCGCCTCAAAAATTTATGTTATATTGTAGATATTCTATATGTTATCCATTCTATGTGTTAGACTTACGATAAAAGTAAAGGTGGGGATACCAGAGAGCTTCAAAGTAGGATGGTACCCCCCCCCCCCCAAAAAAAAAAAAAAACTGGGTCGAGTCACCTTAAAACTTTTACAAATAATTCCACCTCACCTCACCTATCCTCTTCGCGCTCAGTTGCGCATAAGGCCGCACTACTTTTCCTCCACTTGTCCCTATCCTTGGCCATGGCTCTCACTTCCTCCCAGGACTTCCAGCCCGCCTTTGTCCTCTCTTTCTCCACAGTACGGCGCCAGGTGGTTTTGGGGCGACCGACTTTCCTTTTGCCCATAGGCGTCCAGGTAAGTGCCGTGACACAGTGATGTTCTCTGGGCATCCTAAGAACATGTCCCAAAAATCTCCATCTCCTTCTCTTACTTCTACACTCATCCTTGTACATCCTGTTCTTCGTTAAGTTCATCAATTGATACTATGTAAGGCCAAAATATACCCAGGCTTCTTTTGAGGCACTGGTATTGGAAGGAATCTAGTTTTCTGTTGTCTTGGACATTGGTCTTCCATGTCTCGCTTCCATATAACAGGACTGGCTTGACTAAGGTGTTAAATAGCTTGATCTTGGTCCTCCTATTGTACTGCTTCGAGCCCCATATTCTCTTAGCTTCAAATAATTCACGCTTCGATTTTAGCTTACAAATAATTCACGCTTCGATTTTTTCAAATTAATTTCAAACTCACCCACTTGCTGTAGTTATCAAAATCGTTCATCGTGTTCTGTTGGACGCTTTTTAAAGTTTTCTCAGCTCCAGTCTTTCCTTGTGCTTCTCCTTTCTTCCACAACTTTAACAAGACCACTGTAATTATTCCACCGATCAGTGCACCAAAAAAAGCACCTTTCAAAAATTCGTCAGGTGAGAAAACATTCTTTAGTTTGTCGGAAAAAAAGATTGTACGAGGACCTTAAAGATAGAGTTGCCTCCTTGCTTACGAT
>JAHPZR010017417.1:0-16440 GCA_019787425.1 Platygyra sinensis
ATATCCTTCTAGATCACAGGGTTCACTTTAATAGGAGATGTAATTGGTAGATCACGCGTCACGCGCTTTCAAAATACCAAATCACAGATCAAAAATGTGATGCCCAGCCCTGTATCATGTGACTAACAGCTTCTTTTGGGGCCGTCACGTATCATGCAAAAATCCTTTGCCACGCCCTGGTTACGGCTGCCCGATATTTTTTTCTTTCTTAAGAATTCTGCATGATATTTTTTTTTAACCAGAAGCACATGCTCGATATTTTTTTTGGGATTTGCACAACCCCCCCCCCCCCCCATCAAAAATCAAATGGTCCACCCCTAACTACTATACTAATAATAATACTATATAATTACGACTGATTGCTACAGAATACATTCTATTCAATTTGCAACACTTGCAAGCTTTATTTTGATTGCAAAAAATAGAGGACAAATTGAACTAAGCGAATCCTATTTTCAACGTCAAACTTAGTTTCCGGACGAAATCATCCCAAATTCTTAATAATTTTCCTAATTTCAGCCTCCATATTCTCATAAAATGTATTCTTATATATATGAAAAGAGTGTATGCAGGTTATTCCCCTGGGTTATAAGAACTTACCTCTTACCCGTTCCAAAGTTTTAACCTTGAATGTTATAAAGGTTTGAAAAAGTCTTCTCGCCGATTGCTCGTGAACTGTTTTATTAGAGAAGCAGAAAAACTGTCAAATGTGATGTTGATGTTTTGTGTTTTGATTCTAGGAAGAGCACAAGAGCATTAAAGACGAGTCGACAAATGACGCAGACAGATTTAAATCAGAGTAAATACCAGTAGTTTCTCTCTGAACTGTGTTAGGAGCTTTTATAACGCCTGCAAAAATGTGACTGTATTAACTTTAAACAAATATTGTATTGATCAGATGTTTTCCATGACCGCCGAGTTTTATTGCCGTGATCTTGTGATCTGAACTTTGTCAATTGTTCAGTTTTCTTCAATAAACAGTCTATAGTTTACAGTAAAATATGTATTCACAAGGTTTGTTAATCATATATAGGTGTTGTACATCGTATACTGTTAGATGGCCGTCGCTGTTAAAAGTATTGCAGAAATAATCAAAGATTTCGGGGTGAACTGACGGTCCGAGTATCCGAAATGTTTGTATTTACAACTTAAGGAAGCATGGTTGCTGTATTTCGTAGTTCTGTTCCGTGAAAAAATGTTGACTCAGCAGTTGTATGGATCATGAAAAGCAAACTAATAAACTACAAAAAGCGAGCATGCTTAGAATAGACAAATTGATACCCGGAAAAAAATTTGCTTGGTTTTAAATTATGGCTGCGCCTCGGAGTCACGTCAACGTAGTCAAAGAGTGTTAAAAATTCATCAGACAGCATTCATTCTAATTCAGTTCAAGACGGTACCTGAAAAATGAAAAGGAAGCAAAAGCTATCAATGCCCGCAACCAATCATTCCAACAGTATGAAACTACACAGCACTGGACTCGAACTGGACAGTAAAATCTTCACGTTATTGGAAGTGCTTATCAACCAATTTATCAACCCAGGCTCGCCACTTTCTCGAGTCCGAGGAGTGCGGCCTCCTTTCTGGAGCAGCGACTGGTAATCGAGTTTATTATCAAGGTCTCTCAACATACAGAGGAATGCTCAGGAATCGTACGAGCATTTTCACTGCGAGGCATTTTTGTCTACTTGAGACCGTGACCAGGAGTGTGATCACGCGAGAGTTTTCGCTATGGCCGACGGTACAAGCTCGGAGAATTTAAGCGATTTCCATTTACAAAAAAATTTCGGAAAATTCTATTGGGAATTTCCGTTTGGGAAGAGCGCGTTCCGTTTGTCACAAGTGCCATTCGCTCACAGGTCCCTCTCAGTCGCTTCACCAAACGGCCAGATGCCTTAGTAAACTGTTCTGCTATTTTCTCGAACACGTCTTTCTTCGTCGCTTTCCCGCCAAACAAATGCTTATTATCAGCTATGTTGTTATCGGAGAAGTCTGACATCTGCATCCTCCTATCTTTCTAGGTTTACAGTGATAGAAACTTCATCTGTGAACGAAGAATTACAAAAAAACTTTTCAGAGTTGTTCATGCAACATTTTACATGGGAAACGTACACCCGCAAAAGAAGCTTCGAGCAAGCAAGAATTCTACCTACCACTTTCAATGTGGCACTTTCGTGCTGCAATAAATTTTCTAGATCTGGCGCTAGAACGTGGCAGGCAAAGCACTCGTAGCAGCCTTCAAAGTTTGTTTGCTAAAAGCTTCCAGAAAACTGCCCTGATCAGAACTGGTGATAAGGACGAGAAATCTATAAATGGAACGCAAATTTTCCATTGGGTAGTTTTCACTAGGAAAACGGGAATACCTCTTCAGGAATTCTGTTTATTCCGGAAAATTTCCAGTAGAACGAACCAAAAAGTCATGTTCCATTTACATCCCAACCGGAATTTCCGGAATAGCCCTTTTCACGGTTAGCTCTGCTCATTTGCATTACAATAAAATCTGGCATGTATGTGTGGCAATTTCGGGCTATTTTGCAGTTTTAGCCCGAAATTGCCTCGCATCCACGTTGGATTACACTGTAATGCAAATGAGAAAAACTAACCGTGAAAAGGGCTATTTTTTGGTAAATGGAAAACCCTATTTGTCCACTGCAAATCCAAAATAATTGTTAGAATCGCATTGTATTTCCGAACAAACATCAAATGCACTCAATACGTTTCGACGAGACTTTCTGTGGAAATACGGGCCGGACATTTAGTCCATTTGAGACCGTAACCAGCAGTGATAAAGACCTTATCTTGCCACTCAAAAAATCTCATATACCTGATAGAATGTAAAAAGTGCCATCTTCAATACATCGGAGAGACCAAGCGTCAACTCAATGAACACTTTGGGAACACCGACGTTCTATCCTAAATCACCAACAACTCAGCACACCTACACCAGTATCACTACACTTTAACCAAGCTGGCCATTCTATTAACGACGTCCGCCTCATCCCGATTGAACTCATACTCAGCAAACGTGACTCAGTACGAAAAGCTCGAGAGGCTCATTTAATAAGCAAAGCCAAAATGTTACATCCATTTGGCATAAACAGAAGAGATGAAGCACGCCAGTGATGTCCACATTTGACACTTATTTACTCATAGCCTACCAATCATTGTCGCGTATTTTTATTTAAATTTTTATTTAACGGTTTTCTTTTCACATATTTTTTTTTCTACTCAGCCCCTGAGGAAGGTCTGTATTGCAAACCGAAATATAGGGTAATTTTGTTCAAAATAATTTAGTCCTTTACTCCGTTTTATTTCATTTTGGTCACATCTGGCGTCAGGATCAGTGTGCCGTCTGTATTTTGTATTTTCGATTTTATAGTGCCTATGAAGTAAAAAATAATTGCTGCTTATTTGAAAGGCTTTTCAAAGTAAAAAAGGATGGAGTTTTCTTTTTTAGAATATCTTTTTTCGTTTTAGAGATATTTACGTTTTTTGTGTTATGCTAATTAGGAAAGTGATAACGTCATAGGTGGTTTCGCTAAAACAGTATATCTCTGGAAATATTGAAGCAGTGTTCCTTAAACTTGGTACTACAAATGTACATTACAGAAGCAACAAAATGACACCCATCGTGTCGTTGCCATGGCAATAGTGATGCTGTTGGTCCTGATTTAATTAAGGAAAAAAATTCCCAGATATGAACTTAAGCAAGGATCATCCACTCCCAACAATCTAATGAGGAGAGTTAAAACAATATGGGAACCATGTATGTTCCGAGAAAGATACTCTGTCCCACTTGCAAACATTGCAAATGGGGATATTTGCTTTTTTTATAGAAAGAGACTGGAGCCAAGGGTATTGCCATGGCAACAACATAGTAAGTGTCACTTTGTTTCTTATGTGATGTACCTTTCTGGTGCCAAGTTTGAAGAACACTGCTCCAATATTACTGGAGATATTCTTGATTCAATATTTTATGGTTTAAATGTAACCATTTATGACGTCATCACTTTCCTCATTTGGATAATACAAAAACGTGAATATCTCTAAAACAAAAACAAAAAAAAGATATTCCAAAAAGGAAAATGCCATTCTTCTTTACTTTGAAAGCCTTTCAAATAATCGGCAATTATCTTTCACTTCATAGGCACTTTGAGTTATGCACGAGCTTGGATCGTCCACTCAGTACAAATCGACAATAATTTTTAGAATCGCTTGGCAATTCCAAAGAATCATCGCATCCTCTCATCAGGGGCCCGTTTCTCGAAAGTCCCGGTAAGTTAACGAGCCCGAAATCGTATTTTTAAATCAAAGTGTCAAGAAAAGTAGGGTGTGTTCTGACCTCTAATGAAGTCTATTTTGTTTCATTACCTGATAACTTTGCTGTATAATTTTCAAAACTTTTGAAATTCCCGTCTGGAATGGAAAACAGAACAGCTTAACGGGCTCGGTAATTACCGGGAGCTTCCAGAAACAAGCCCCTGGTTTGAAAGAAGGTTTTCGTCGCAGTTTGATAAATATCTCTACCGCTGATGTAAGCCGGTCAAGCACATGCCGATTTTATAGTATACCCGAGCTCGGTTATTTTGTCATATCTTGCAACTTTCATTTTCATAAACACGATGTCACATGACCTCTTAGTGCAAGTGGCCTATTTTTTTAAAAAAAATGCTAAGGCCCAGGGAGTAGCCTGGGGGAGAGGGATGGGCACTGCTGGAATTGACTGATGCATTAGCCTGGGAATTCCATTAGCCGTAGTGCAAGTCGAAGGCCTCAGCACAGTTCTCCCCCTCCTAGACATCGAGCCCGACACTCTCCTTCTTGTTGCCCACCCTCCCCGGCCGAAGATATTACTCCGCGCAACGAGATCTCCTTCAGTCCTGGTCCATCATACGCGTACGTCGCCGTTGAGAACTGGTGTCTCTCCTCACCCCGTGAATGTGGTCTTAAGTACCCAAGCCGCCCCTCGCTTCGCCGTATAACCGATCTGCCTTGCTGTAAGTATTCTCAGTCCCGGGTCATTCGTCTCAGCCACGACCCTAGGAATGATTTACTCTGGTGGTCATCCTTCCTCCGCGATTGGATCGTTCTCAGCCTTTCCATCTCTCCGCGCTGCTTGACCGTGTCAGACCTACAGGTTTCTTCTAACAACGCTGCTGGAGCGGCAGGCTTTGCTGCGCATACGGTCGATGAACTTTCCGCTCACAGGCTGCTGGCTTCCCGAGAAACTGTCTTTAAGGTAATTCCTTTATTAGCTTCTTTTCTCTATTCCTAGCCCAGACGTATGGGGCCATCAATGGCATAGCCTCTGGGTCTAGTTCTTCTGCGACAACCTTGATGTATCCGACACTATCCCCAGCGTTTTTCGAACCCACGGAGTGCTCGTCAGTGGATCTCCTGCCCAGCTTGTTCCCACGTTTCCGGGCGCCCCAACTAAATCGCTATGCTGTTTCCCGCTCACTGGTAGGGACGTGCCGTACGTGGTGGGGACGCGCTCCCTCCCTTCCAGGTCCTCTGCAAGAGAAATGAACTCGCCGTCTTCCATCAGCGTGTGAATTGTTTCCTTACTGTCAGCCTGGCTCGGACCCTTTGTCTCCCACAACGGCGATTTATCGAGGTTTATGTCACACACGGCTTTCTCCACACCTCTGCTGGCTTTCCCTTTCCCGTTTCTGGTTTCCGAAATGTTCGTGGACCACCTGGTCTCTTCAGTACCCTATCGCACCGTGAAGAGCTACTTGTGAGCTGTTCGTTCACATATTGAATTTTGTAACGGTGACCCGCTGTTCGCCACGCCTTGCAGTGAGTACGAGCTTCCTTTCTAGTCTCTGTTGATCTCCATCTGTCCGCCTCGCATTCCCGTCACTCAGAATCACGTGGTGCTGATTTGCTCTTTGTTGAACCACGCTGACTCTGTCAATGCGATGCTTATGTGCCTTGTGTACGGCCTGGTTTAATTGATTTCTAGCGATTTTTATCTTCGTCACCTTCCGGCCTCGACCCAGGACTGCGTCTCTCTCTCTCAACGCTGGGGCCGTAACCTGCAAACGCCATTACTATGCCATGCTGCTCTCCTTCAAGGCCTACGAGTCCGATGCGTTTCGCACAGAAGTTCCGTTACTGACCACGTGCTCCGTCCTGCCTTTCCCACTTCCTTTATCGCTGTGACCGCCTTCCAGGCCTGTGTCCGTCTTCTCGGATGGTACCAAACTTCCCCTCCGCCATGTAACTGAAAGCCTCCGCACCATCCTCGCGTCGGCTGGAGTCAACGGGAATGTTTTTAGCAAGAGTATTTTTTGGATTGGTTTAGCCATTTCTACGAGCGCCGCCGGAGTTTTCAGACCCGATACTCAGATCTCTAGGCTGCCAGTCCAGCCACGCCTGCCGTTAACGCGCGTACCCTTAAAGTTACTTTTCGCCAAGCAGCTTTGCAATTAGCCTAGTTGTCATAGTTCGCGCTGTCATGCCATGGTCATGCTCATTTGACTGCGATCGAAGTCATTTAAGGTTTACCCTCGCGTACGCTAAACTTCAGCTCACCCTCACGTTATTTTGCCGGGGAGTACAAAGTGCCAGGCACCAGGTCCTCTACCCCTCACTTCGCTTCTCTATGGCTTACCTGATTATCTTATCCAAAGAGCTACAATATGCTATGAACGCCGCGGCCAAACTTTTCACTTGCAAGCGAAAGCTTGATAATGTCACACCATTACTCATTAAGCTACACTGGCTTCCCCGTTCTTAGATCTTTTTGCACACCTTTAAGGCACTCCATGGTGCTACTCCAATGTACCTGACTGAGCTTATCAGTCCTTATGTTCCTATAGGTGAGCTCTTAGGTCAACTGACCAACTTCTGCTTGAGCAGCCAACGCACAAACTCAAATCGATTGGCTTGAGGGCTTTCTCAGTATGCGTGATCTCTGGAATTCCCTTCTATTTGAGATTATTTAAATGCAGCGCATTTGCCTCTATTTTTAAAGCTTAGCAAGTCCTATCTTTTTCGACAAGCCTATATTTAGACTTGGATTTTTTCGATTTTTTAGAACTTTTAGACTTTCGACTTGTTTGAATTTTATTTTTTAATATTGCTGAATTTGTAGTCTTTAGGGTATAGATAATAATCTATTTGACACTGTAAAGTACATTTGGGCGTTGGGAAAATACGCTATATAATTTTCTATATTTCTTTCTTTCTTTCTTTCTTTCTTTCTTTCTTTCTCACGCTGCTTGGAGCCCTCCTCTCTTTCAACGCGTCAGTTTAGTGTCGGTTTCCATAGCAACCATCCAAGTACCGATTCCTCAGTCGGGTCTCCGCGTGCTCTTCGGGCCGGCCACTCCACTGGTGCATTGTCCCTTTGCATTCCAGCCAAACCACGCCTCCTTTCCTTGCGTAGCGGAAGAGACATTAATTATCTCTGACAGAAACTAATGTATGAGAGCGCAACCTAGGCCTCGCCCTGGCGTACCCTCGCTCCCTCGCTCGCACGCGAGGATCTGCCTTCGTGCGCCGCTGTCACGCTGACTTTTACCGTTGGCAGCTTGCTCCGTGTTTGTTTAGTCGTTCCCACCCTCCCTTTTCATTTCCTCAGTCCCTCGTCTCCCTGCTTTTCCCCTTTTTCCCCTCTCCACTGGTTTCGGTCAGTTTGACTGCAAAGGGCCTCGCTATGGCGTCCATTTTCATACCAAGGTACCTCATAGCAACCGTCCAAGCACCGGTCGCTCAGTCGGGTCCTCGCTTTCGCTTCGGGGCCACTCCACTGGTGCTGTGTCCCTTTGCATTCCAGCCAAACCACGCTTCCGTTTATTGCGTAGCGGAACAGACATTTAGGGAACTTAAGGTAATTCCCCTGAAATAAAACTGACAATAGATTTTCGTTCAAAATTTGCCCACTGAATATTTATCATATGTGAACTTCAATTTTGAAATAAAAAAGGGGGGTGCCCATACTCGTTAAGGAGCACTGGGGCATTGAAAATGACCCATTTTGGCAATATTTAACGCTTATTACAAGAACGCATTCCCAGTAATAATTGTAAATTTTTGTGACCGAGACTCATGAGAACACGCATTAAGCTGGAGTCAATGCGTTGTATCGGACACAAATAAACTTTTTAAGTTTGATTTAGACAGAAAGCTGAATCCTTGATTAAAATTTCAACCAAATTTCTTGACATGGTTACCGTAGGGCAAAAGGGAAAAGACCACAGTTTACCTGCTATTTTCGCTATTTATTCAATTTTCAGCAATAGAAATCAGGTCAGTCTTTCCTCAAGCAAAGTTTATGATAAGTTGATTACAATGACTGGAAAAAAAATTGGGGTGCCCATGCTCGTTGGTGAGCTATAGCCATTTTTCAACTGAAAGAGCTCAATATCAAGGCAAATCCGCCATGTTTTCAGTGTGCACGTGCACGACAGCGCGCTAAATGACGCCATAAATTATGCGCAGAAAGGATGCGCAATGCAATTGTGAGGAATAACCTTAATGACGACCGGGACGCCAGGGATGACGCCTGGCAAAAAAATGGATTTAAATTTTACTCTCGAATTTCATAAACAACTAAACCCGTTCAGAGCGCAAATCTGTCTAAAAGCCTGCCAGCGATCAAAGTTCCTCAAGGAAATCCAAAATATTTGCCGTCGAGGCCTAGGTTCTCAAAAATATGCAACACTTTGTCATTTCACGTTGTTGTTTTGCAGAGAACGGCAACGAAATGTTGAAAGATTCATAACGCACTTGCACAGCTATTGTTCTGCTCATTATATCTTTTGTTTGGCGACGTTCCCGTTGCCGTTGCCGTCGTGGTTTGCCTAAGCTCCATATTTAATGCCGCTAGCAGGTGCCTCTGATCTGAAATTGGAAACATCGAATAAAGCATTGACAGTAAGAAATCTTTGATAAAAGTTCAGGACAACAGCACACATCAATTGAACCGGTCAAACGAGTTGGCTTGTTTCTTGCGCCTCACGTTGTAAAAAGGAGGGCTTACCATGCAACTGGGTTAAAAAGAAAATGGCCGTTGATATCTCTTTGAAATCCGCTTTCTTTACAGATCATTTTCCGGCGAAATTGAGGGCAAGAGGTAAATCATTATTTCCTCGAAAACGAGTACGGTGACCTATCACTTTTTATGTTGTTTTGAGCTGAGTAATAAATTTCTATATGAAAAAGAAATATGAACCAATTCCCAGTGTAAAACAAGAATTGTCGAAAACGTAAATTTAGCAATCAATCGTAACTATAATCATGGTGCTATTATAAGGATTTATGGGGTATAAACAAAGTGCAGTTGCTCCTAAACGAACATATGGGGATCTCTCACTTTTTAGTCAAAGTTAAAGTTCCCATGATATTGTCATTCAGTAGGCAACGTTTGACAGAAATCTCTGTGCGGGTTCTATATTACTGTGAAATGTCCTTGAAACTCTTGCTAACCTTTACAAAAGCAATAAGAGTTTAGAACCCTCAGAGATTTAAAAGTAAATCATCAGAGAAAGCTGGTTGTGCCTGTAAAAAATATGTTAAAACTAAATATATAGAGCCCAGTGACAAGACCGGATAGATCCAGATTTTCTCAAAGGCTTTCTTAATTGCCGGATTGCGTTACTAAAGGATCTTGACACTGACGTTTTATAAACCAAACGAGCTCGGCTTGCAAAAATGGAACCATTGACATTCACTTGAAAAGCTGCTTGAGTGGTAAAAACTGACGCAATTTGATTTCTTCTCTCTTACTAAGGGTCGCTAACGCTTTTATAGTGAAAGTTCTTTTCTTCAAATATTTTACAATGATGATGCACTGATCGTGCAAAGCCTAACAGATTCCCAAACTAAATTTCAAAACCCCTCTGCTTTCAGGCATTAAATAATAGAGAGAAGAAAACGACAAATTGCTTCCTCAAACAAGCCGAGTATAATCTCTTGGTTTAAAATTTCTATACTATGCTTATCATGCGTTTACCTACGCCACTAGTCGCTTGACAAAACCTAAACAAAAATAATCGAATTCTGAGGCCCGGTTAGGGGTTTTCGGAAAACGGGTATTAAAAGGGTGGGGGATATTAGGGGAATGTGATAAATGAGATATGATATAATTTTATCAAATAAAACGGTCTATGTAGAGAAATCGTTAATGTCGGTAGCTGGAATTAACGAGATTCAGGATAGTTAGGCCAAAAATTAACCAGATGTGGGATATTCAACCCCTCCGGGCTGACCACCACGCCCACTCCCTCCTCCCCCAATAAGGCCTCAATTTCTTGGTAAAGCTGAACTGAGCCTGCGATATTCGACAGCCAAGTTCCTAAGCACCGCGACTGTCCAGGGTTCAGAGATAACTTTCGGAGTCACGAGCGAGTGTTCGTGCTGCTGTTTTCGAGACTCTCCGACTCCTTACGATGAGTGGTACCCGATATGTTAAAAAGTGTGAACTGACTGAAGGTAAAAGCGACTTTCGAGTTTTCGTTTAAAAGTATTCGTCCACAAAAAATGAGGAAACCTCTTGCAAACATTTTTTTCCTCAGTGACTTCATATTTATTTCTTTAACTTCTTTAACTTATGTCGTCAAAATTCTCTTTCAGCAGTGAATTTCTCCCGTTAAGGTCATGGAATAGTATCGTCCGTGTGTTTGTTGTGGAACTTGATCCTTTGATGTCAGCGCTACAAAAAATCCGTATTCTCCTGAAGGAGAAGGCGTAGGAGAAGTGGAGCCAGTTGAGGAGGAACCCATGCTTTTGCGTTTCCGGCGCATTTTTTTCAGATTTCTCACCCCAGGAAAATCAGCGGACAGTCGGAGTAACTTGGGACGGCTGTAGCTAAATTTGGCGGGATCGCGTTTCTTGTAAGAGCCCTGGTCATGGTAAAACGCCGACGAAGTTTCCGACGAGTCATCGCTCGGATCGTAGCCGAAGGAGCTGTCGTCGTTAATGTATTCCGGAGGCGATGCATCGACGATTAAATCTTGAAGCCGAGTCGCTAAGTCGTCGGTACTTCGCGTGGATTCGGGGAAGCCATTGTGAAAGTTAGGAAGAGTGGCGCAAGACAGTCTGTCATCTTCGTTATTTTCCTTGAAAACATGAAACTCGTAGGCCAGCGTCGGAGGAGCAGACTTCGGGCGCTTGGGCCTCTTTCGTGATCCAAAGATCATGGGATTGATGAGCACGCACATCCTACAACCTCGTTCCCAGGGTCTACTCCGCTTTCAAGATGGCGGCTGGAACAAGGTTGGACACCCGAGACCGACGATGGGGAATGTTATTCGGCTCTATGTCGACCTTCCAGCCAGTGATGTGGGAACGAGGCTCATTCGAGTCAAAGTGGTGCATGTACTGCGAGACGTACATCTCTTTCAAAGAGCCGCTCCTTGGTAGGTGATGATCGTGCAGAGGGCAAGCATTCTCAAGTTTAAAAGTAAACCAAACAATTTTTTGCAGAGCGCCAAAATGCCTTCAGCGTTACGCGGGTGTTACGCAAGACTTGTAAGTAGCGGTTTTCTCTGTAAGGTCGAATAAGATACGACAACAGGAGACAAAGGCAAACTATTCAGTCTTTTCGTTCCTTTATTTACTCTCTCCCTACTTAGCAAGATTGTATGCTCCCTGTGGCGTAACATTTACGCAACTATCACATTATTTTTTCGCTGTGTCTAAATGCCCGGCAGCCGGGAAGGTCTAAAATGAACTATAAAATGCACGGCAGTCTGAAATTTTCACAGAATTTCCACTGAAAGTTTCTTTCAAACTGCTTTATGTTATTTGAGATAGAGCGATTCCAAAAATTATGTTGGCCGTTGCAAGATATGACAAAATAACCGAGCTCGGGTATACTATAAAATCGGCATGTGCTTGACCGGCTTACATCAGCGGTAGAGATATTTATCAAACTGCGACGAAAACCTTCTTTCAAACCAGGGGCTTGTTTCTGGAAGCTCCCGGTAATTACCGAGCCCGTTAAGCTGTTCTGTTTTCCATTCCAGACGGGAATTTCAAAAGTTTTGAAAATTATACAGCAAAGTTATCAGGTAATGAAACAAAATAGACTTCATTAGAGGTCAGAACACACCCTACTTTTCTTGACACTTTGATTTAAAAATACGATTTCGGGCTCGTTAACTTACCGGGACTTTCGAGAAACGGGCCCCTGATGAGAGGATGCGATGATTCTTTGGAATTGCCAAGCGATTCTAAAAATTATTGTCGATTTGTACTGAGTGGACGATCCAAGCTCGTGCATAACTCAAAGTGCCTATGAAGTGAAAGATAATTGCCGATTATTTGAAAGGCTTTTCAAAGTAAAGAAGAATGGCATTTTCCTTTTTGGAATATCTTTTTTTTGTTTTTGTTTTAGAGATATTCACGTTTTTGTATTATCCAAATGAGGAAAGTGATGACGTCATAAATGGTTACATTTAAACCATAAAATATTGAATCAAGAATATCTCCAGTAATATTGGAGCAGTGTTCTTCAAACTTGGCACCAGAAAGGTACATCACATAAGAAACAAAGTGACACTTACTATGTTGTTGCCATGGCAATACCCTTGGCTCCAGTCTCTTTCTATAAAAAAAGCAAATATCCCCATTTGCAATGTTTGCAAGTGGGACAGAGTATCTTTCTCGGAACATACATGGTTCCCATATTGTTTTAACTCTCCTCATTAGATTGTTGGGAGTGGATGATCCTTGCTTAAGTTCATATCTGGGAATTTTTTTCCTTAATTAAATCAGGACCAACAGCATCACTATTGCCATGGCAACGACACGATGGGTGTCATTTTGTTGCTTCTGTAATGTACATTTGTAGTACCAAGTTTAAGGAACACTGCTTCAATATTTCCAGAGATATACTGTTTTAGCGAAACCACCTATGACGTTATCACTTTCCTAATTAGCATAACACAAAAAACGTAAATATCTCTAAAACGAAAAAAGATATTCTAAAAAAGAAAACTCCATCCTTTTTTACTTTGAAAAGCCTTTCAAATAAGCAGCAATTATTTTTTACTTCATAGGCACTATAAAATCGAAAATACAAAATACAGACGGCACACTGATCCTGACGCCAGATGTGACCAAAATGAAATAAAACGGAGTAAAGGACTAAATTATTTTGAACAAAATTACCCTATATTTCGGTTTGCAATACAGACCTTCCTCAGGGGCTGAGTAGAAAAAAAATATGTGAAAAGAAAACCGTTAAATAAAAATTTAAATAAAAATACGCGACAATGATTGGTAGGCTATGAGTAAATAAGTGTCAAATGTGGACATCACTGGCGTGCTTCATCTCTTCTGTTTATGCCAAATGGATGTAACATTTTGGCTTTGCTTATTAAATGAGCCTCTCGAGCTTTTCGTACTGAGTCACGTTTGCTGAGTATGAGTTCAATCGGGATGAGGCGGACGTCGTTAATAGAATGGCCAGCTTGGTTAAAGTGTAGTGATACTGGTGTAGGTGTGCTGAGTTGTTGGTGATTTAGGATAGAACGTCGGTGTTCCCAAAGTGTTCATTGAGTTGACGCTTGGTCTCTCCGATGTATTGAAGATGGCACTTTTTACATTCTATCAGGTATATGAGATTTTTTGAGTGGCAAGATAAGGTCTTTATCACTGCTGGTTACGGTCTCAAATGGACTAAATGTCCGGCCCGTATTTCCACAGAAAGTCTCGTCGAAACGTATTGAGTGCATTTGATGTTTGTTCGGAAATACAATGCGATTCTAACAATTATTTTGGATTTGCAGTGGACAAATAGGGTTTTCCATTTACCAAAAAATAGCCCTTTTCACGGTTAGTTTTTCTCATTTGCATTACAGTGTAATCCAACGTGGATGCGAGGCAATTTCGGGCTAAAACTGCAAAATAGCCCGAAATTGCCACACATACATGCCAGATTTTATTGTAATGCAAATGAGCAGAGCTAACCGTGAAAAGGGCTATTCCGGAAATTCCGGTTGGGATGTAAATGGAACATGACTTTTTGGTTCGTTCTACTGGAAATTTTCCGGAATAAACAGAATTCCTGAAGAGGTATTCCCGTTTTCCTAGTGAAAACTACCCAATGGAAAATTTGCGTTCCATTTATAGATTTCTCGTCCTTATCACCAGTTCTGATCAGGGCAGTTTTCTGGAAGCTTTTAGCAAACAAACTTTGAAGGCTGCTACGAGTGCTTTGCCTGCCACGTTCTAGCGCCAGATCTAGAAAATTTATTGCAGCACGAAAGTGCCACATTGAAAGTGGTAGGTAGAATTCTTGCTTGCTCGAAGCTTCTTTTGCGGGTGTACGTTTCCCATGTAAAATGTTGCATGAACAACTCTGAAAAGTTTTTTTGTAATTCTTCGTTCACAGATGAAGTTTCTATCACTGTAAACCTAGAAAGATAGGAGGATGCAGATGTCAGACTTCTCCGATAACAACATAGCTGATAATAAGCATTTGTTTGGCGGGAAAGCGACGAAGAAAGACGTGTTCGAGAAAATAGCAGAACAGTTTACTAAGGCATCTGGCCGTTTGGTGAAGCGACTGAGAGGGACCTGTGAGCGAATGGCACTTGTGACAAACGGAACGCGCTCTTCCCAAACGGAAATTCCCAATAGAATTTTCCGAAATTTTTTTGTAAATGGAAATCGCTTAAATTCTCCGAGCTTGTACCGTCGGCCATAGCGAAAACTCTCGCGTGATCACACTCCTGGTCACGGTCTCAAGTAGACAAAAATGCCTCGCAGTGAAAATGCTCGTACGATTCCTGAGCATTCCTCTGTATGTTGAGAGACCTTGATAATAAACTCGATTACCAGTCGCTGCTCCAGAAAGGAGGCCGCACTCCTCGGACTCGAGAAAGTGGCGAGCCTGGGTTGATAAATTGGTTGATAAGCACTTCCAATAACGTGAAGATTTTACTGTCCAGTTCGAGTCCAGTGCTGTGTAGTTTCATACTGTTGGAATGATTGGTTGCGGGCATTGATAGCTTTTGCTTCCTTTTCATTTTTCAGGTACCGTCTTGAACTGAATTAGAATGAATGCTGTCTGATGAATTTTTAACACTCTTTGACTACGTTGACGTGACTCCGAGGCGCAGCCATAATTTAAAACCAAGCAAATTTTTTTCCGGGTATCAATTTGTCTATTCTAAGCATGCTCGCTTTTTGTAGTTTATTAGTTTGCTTTTCATGATCCATACAACTGCTGAGTCAACATTTTTTCACGGAACAGAACTACGAAATACAGCAACCATGCTTCCTTAAGTTGTAAATACAAACATTTCGGATACTCGGACCGTCAGTTCACCCCGAAATCTTTGATTATTTCTGCAATACTTTTAACAGCGACGGCCATCTAACAGTATACGATGTACAACACCTATATATGATTAACAAACCTTGTGAATACATATTTTACTGTAAACTATAGACTGTTTATTGAAGAAAACTGAACAATTGACAAAGTTCAGATCACAAGATCACGGCAATAAAACTCGGCGGTCATGGAAAACATCTGATCAATACAATATTTGTTTAAAGTTAATACAGTCACATTTTTGCAGGCGTTATAAAAGCTCCTAACACAGTTCAGAGAGAAACTACTGGTATTTACTCTGATTTAAATCTGTCTGCGTCATTTGTCGACTCGTCTTTAATGCTCTTGTGCTCTTCCTAGAATCAAAACACAAAACATCAACATCACATTTGACAGTTTTTCTGCTTCTCTAATAAAACAGTTCACGAGCAATCGGCGAGAAGACTTTTTCAAACCTTTATAACATTCAAGGTTAAAACTTTGGAACGGGTAAGAGGTAAGTTCTTATAACCCAGGGGAATAACCTGCATACACTCTTTTCATATATATAAGAATACATTTTATGAGAATATGGAGGCTGAAATTAGGAAAATTATTAAGAATTTGGGATGATTTCGTCCGGAAACTAAGTTTGACGTTGAAAATAGGATTCGCTTAGTTCAATTTGTCCTCTATTTTTTGCAATCAAAATAAAGCTTGCAAGTGTTGCAAATTGAATAGAATGTATTCTGTAGCAATCAGTCGTAATTATATAGTATTATTATTAGTATAGTAGTTAGGGGTGGACCATTTGATTTTTGATGGGGGGGGGGGGGGGTTGTGCAAATCCCAAAAAAAATATCGAGCATGTGCTTCTGGTTAAAAAAAATATCATGCAGAATTCTTAAGAAAGAAAAAAATATCGGGCAGCCGTAACCAGGGCGTGGCAAAGGATTTTTGCATGATACGTGACGGCCCCAAAAGAAGCTGTTAGTCACATGATACAGGGCTGGGCATCACATTTTTTGATCTGTGATTTGGTATTTTGAAAGCGCGTGACGCGTGATCTACCAATTACATCTCCTATTAAAGTGAACCCTGTGATCTAGAAGGATATTATGATTCAAAGATATTCATGCATTCAGTTTCTCACCATAACAGTT
>JAHPZR010017418.1:0-11776 GCA_019787425.1 Platygyra sinensis
GTTGCAAGATATGACAAAATAACCGAGCTCGGGTATACTATAAAATCGGCATGTGCTTGACCGGCTTACATCAGCGGTAGAGATATTTATCAAACTGCGACGAAAACCTTCTTTCAAACCAGGGGCTTGTTTCTGGAAGCTCCCGGTAATTACCGAGCCCGTTAAGCTGTTCTGTTTTCCATTCCAGACGGGAATTTCAAAAGTTTTGAAAATTATACAGCAAAGTTATCAGGTAATGAAACAAAATAGACTTCATTAGAGGTCAGAACACACCCTACTTTTCTTGACACTTTGATTTAAAAATACGATTTCGGGCTCGTTAACTTACCGGGACTTTCGAGAAACGGGCCCCTGATGAGAGGATGCGATGATTCTTTGGAATTGCCAAGCGATTCTAAAAATTATTGTCGATTTGTACTGAGTGGACGATCCAAGCTCGTGCATAACTCAAAGTGCCTATGAAGTGAAAGATAATTGCCGATTATTTGAAAGGCTTTTCAAAGTAAAGAAGAATGGCATTTTCCTTTTTGGAATATCTTTTTTTTGTTTTTGTTTTAGAGATATTCACGTTTTTGTATTATCCAAATGAGGAAAGTGATGACGTCATAAATGGTTACATTTAACCATAAATATTGAATCAAGAATATCTCCAGTAATATTGGAGCAGTGTTCTTCAAACTTGGCACCAGAAAGGTACATCACATAAGAAACAAAGTGACACTTACTATGTTGTTGCCATGGCAATACCCTTGGCTCCAGTCTCTTTCTATAAAAAAAGCAAATATCCCCATTTGCAATGTTTGCAAGTGGGACAGAGTATCTTTCTCGGAACATACATGGTTCCCATATTGTTTTAACTCTCCTCATTAGATTGTTGGGAGTGGATGATCCTTGCTTAAGTTCATATCTGGGAATTTTTTTCTTAATTAAATCAGGACCAACAGCATCACTATTGCCATGGCAACGACACGATGGGTGTCATTTTGTTGCTTCTGTAATGTACATTTGTAGTACCAAGTTTAAGGAACACTGCTTCAATATTTCCAGAGATATACTGTTTTAGCGAAACCACCTATGACGTTATCACTTTCCTAATTAGCATAACACAAAAACGTAAATATCTCTAAAACGAAAAAAGATATTCTAAAAAAGAAAACTCCATCCTTTTTACTTTGAAAAGCCTTTCAAATAAGCAGCAATTATTTTTTACTTCATAGGCACTATAAAATCGAAATACAAAATACAGACGGCACACTGATCCTGACGCCAGATGTGACCAAAATGAAATAAAACGGAGTAAAGGACTAAATTATTTTGAACAAAATTACCCTATATTTCGGTTTGCAATACAGACCTTCCTCAGGGGCTGAGTAGAAAAAAAATATGTGAAAAGAAAACCGTTAAATAAAAATTTAAATAAAAATACGCGACAATGATTGGTAGGCTATGAGTAAATAAGTGTCAAATGTGGACATCACTGGCGTGCTTCATCTCTTCTGTTTATGCCAAATGGATGTAACATTTTGGCTTTGCTTATTAAATGAGCCTCTCGAGCTTTTCGTACTGAGTCACGTTTGCTGAGTATGAGTTCAATCGGGATGAGGCGGACGTCGTTAATAGAATGGCCAGCTTGGTTAAAGTGTAGTGATACTGGTGTAGGTGTGCTGAGTTGTTGGTGATTTAGGATAGAACGTCGGTGTTCCCAAAGTGTTCATTGAGTTGACGCTTGGTCTCTCCGATGTATTGAAGATGGCACTTTTTACATTCTATCAGGTATATGAGATTTTTTGAGTGGCAAGATAAGGTCTTTATCACTGCTGGTTACGGTCTCAAATGGACTAAATGTCCGGCCCGTATTTCCACAGAAAGTCTCGTCGAAACGTATTGAGTGCATTTGATGTTTGTTCGGAAATACAATGCGATTCTAACAATTATTTTGGATTTGCAGTGGACAAATAGGGTTTTCCATTTACCAAAAAATAGCCCTTTTCACGGTTAGTTTTTCTCATTTGCATTACAGTGTAATCCAACGTGGATGCGAGGCAATTTCGGGCTAAAACTGCAAAATAGCCCGAAATTGCCACACATACATGCCAGATTTTATTGTAATGCAAATGAGCAGAGCTAACCGTGAAAAGGGCTATTCCGGAAATTCCGGTTGGGATGTAAATGGAACATGACTTTTTGGTTCGTTCTACTGGAAATTTTCCGGAATAAACAGAATTCCTGAAGAGGTATTCCCGTTTTCCTAGTGAAAACTACCCAATGGAAATTTGCGTTCCATTTATAGATTTCTCGTCCTTATCACCAGTTCTGATCAGGGCAGTTTTCTGGAAGCTTTTAGCAAACAAACTTTGAAGGCTGCTACGAGTGCTTTGCCTGCCACGTTCTAGCGCCAGATCTAGAAAATTTATTGCAGCACGAAAGTGCCACATTGAAAGTGGTAGGTAGAATTCTTGCTTGCTCGAAGCTTCTTTTGCGGGTGTACGTTTCCCATGTAAAATGTTGCATGAACAACTCTGAAAAGTTTTTTTGTAATTCTTCGTTCACAGATGAAGTTTCTATCACTGTAAACCTAGAAAGATAGGAGGATGCAGATGTCAGACTTCTCCGATAACAACATAGCTGATAATAAGCATTTGTTTGGCGGGAAAGCGACGAAGAAAGACGTGTTCGAGAAAATAGCAGAACAGTTTACTAAGGCATCTGGCCGTTTGGTGAAGCGACTGAGAGGGACCTGTGAGCGAATGGCACTTGTGACAAACGGAACGCGCTCTTCCCAAACGGAAATTCCCAATAGAATTTTCCGAAATTTTTTGTAAATGGAAATCGCTTAAATTCTCCGAGCTTGTACCGTCGGCCATAGCGAAAACTCTCGCGTGATCACACTCCTGGTCACGGTCTCAAGTAGACAAAAATGCCTCGCAGTGAAAATGCTCGTACGATTCCTGAGCATTCCTCTGTATGTTGAGAGACCTTGATAATAAACTCGATTACCAGTCGCTGCTCCAGAAAGGAGGCCGCACTCCTCGGACTCGAGAAAGTGGCGAGCCTGGGTTGATAAATTGGTTGATAAGCACTTCCAATAACGTGAAGATTTTACTGTCCAGTTCGAGTCCAGTGCTGTGTAGTTTCATACTGTTGGAATGATTGGTTGCGGGCATTGATAGCTTTTGCTTCCTTTTCATTTTTCAGGTACCGTCTTGAACTGAATTAGAATGAATGCTGTCTGATGAATTTTTAACACTCTTTGACTACGTTGACGTGACTCCGAGGCGCAGCCATAATTTAAAACCAAGCAAATTTTTTCCGGGTATCAATTTGTCTATTCTAAGCATGCTCGCTTTTTGTAGTTTATTAGTTTGCTTTTCATGATCCATACAACTGCTGAGTCAACATTTTTTCACGGAACAGAACTACGAAATACAGCAACCATGCTTCCTTAAGTTGTAAATACAAACATTTCGGATACTCGGACCGTCAGTTCACCCGAAATCTTTGATTATTTCTGCAATACTTTTAACAGCGACGGCCATCTAACAGTATACGATGTACAACACCTATATATGATTAACAAACCTTGTGAATACATATTTTACTGTAAACTATAGACTGTTTATTGAAGAAAACTGAACAATTGACAAAGTTCAGATCACAAGATCACGGCAATAAAACTCGGCGGTCATGGAAAACATCTGATCAATACAATATTTGTTTAAAGTTAATACAGTCACATTTTTGCAGGCGTTATAAAAGCTCCTAACACAGTTCAGAGAGAAACTACTGGTATTTACTCTGATTTAAATCTGTCTGCGTCATTTGTCGACTCGTCTTTAATGCTCTTGTGCTCTTCCTAGAATCAAAACACAAAACATCAACATCACATTTGACAGTTTTTCTGCTTCTCTAATAAAACAGTTCACGAGCAATCGGCGAGAAGACTTTTTCAAACCTTTATAACATTCAAGGTTAAAACTTTGGAACGGGTAAGAGGTAAGTTCTTATAACCCAGGGGAATAACCTGCATACACTCTTTTCATATATATAAGAATACATTTTATGAGAATATGGAGGCTGAAATTAGGAAAATTATTAAGAATTTGGGATGATTTCGTCCGGAAACTAAGTTTGACGTTGAAAATAGGATTCGCTTAGTTCAATTTGTCCTCTATTTTTTGCAATCAAAATAAAGCTTGCAAGTGTTGCAAATTGAATAGAATGTATTCTGTAGCAATCAGTCGTAATTATATAGTATTATTATTAGTATAGTAGTTAGGGGTGGACCATTTGATTTTTGATGGGGGGGGGGGGGGGGTTGTGCAAATCCCAAAAAAAATATCGAGCATGTGCTTCTGGTTAAAAAAAATATCATGCAGAATTCTTAAGAAAGAAAAAAATATCGGGCAGCCGTAACCAGGGCGTGGCAAAGGATTTTTGCATGATACGTGACGGCCCCAAAAGAAGCTGTTAGTCACATGATACAGGGCTGGGCATCACATTTTTTGATCTGTGATTTGGTATTTTGAAAGCGCGTGACGCGTGATCTACCAATTACATCTCCTATTAAAGTGAACCCTGTGATCTAGAAGGATATTATGATTCAAAGATATTCATGCATTCAGTTTCTCACCATAACAGTTGTCACGTGCAGGTATTTTTTGTAAGAAAATAAGATTTACTTCATAGAGTAGGAATGGAACAAACAAAAGTAAAAGCAGGCCACATTGAATTGGTACAGGGTTCAAAATATACAAACATGTGAAACTGATGCTCTGGATATGTGTACGAGAACAAAAGACGATTAAAGGGGCTCAGTCATGGTATTTTGAGTTATTTTGAGTATTGACAGAATTACCGTTAAATTGAAGGAAACCTGAAAATAATACTTTATAAAGATAGAAAAACATCAAAGAGATAATAATAAACCATAAGGGAACAAGGATGGTTAAGGATGGAGAAGATTGTCACTGATTGCAAACAACGAATTTGAAAAGTTTAGCCAAACTTTTCAAACCGTTCAACCGCGACTTAGCCTCCTACGCAGACGTTCTTAGGCCTAAGAACGTCTGCGTAGGAGGCTAACCGCGACTGAGCCCCTTTAAATAAATCAAAACACTTTTAATTTTTTTTCCTCTGGGTAATCCGTGTTTTTGCATAGTTCTATAAAACATACTTTTGTGTTCATCGCCCGTGTTCAAGCCAAGAAAAGAATGGTAAACAGTCTGTAGCACAAAAATAAAAACGTGAAAATACGGGCAACATTTTTCTTCAACTTGTCTCGCAACACGGTTGCGGTGCAAGTTGAAACCCTCTGTTGCGCGTATTACCGCTTTTATGACCAACTTGACTCGCAGCAAAATGAAGTGTTGCAAGTCTGCAAAATTCTACTCGTATAATTGGTCAATCGTGTGGAAATAAAGATGGCGCCTTCTTTCATATAAATTTAACTCTCCAACGAAGTTCCACTTCAACTTCTGGCCGTCTCTTTCTTTTTTAATTTTCCGTGCCAGTGAAGTTCTCTTAGTATGAAGCTCAGTGTCGTTTCAGATAGATAGCCGAAAAAATTGTGATTTTCCGACAGTTCTTCCAAGTTTGCTGCTTGCCTTGTTTGGAAGGTACAAACGAGGTGTTCCAAGGACTATGATAGCCCTCAAGGTCGTTTTAAAGGGCAAATTGAGGACTTTCCGAGAGTTACTGGTCTATTTAGCATTCGGGCTCGTCTTCACTGTCCGCTATGTTTTTATTTTATTTGCCGCGTTTCATGGGTTAAATTCAAATTTGTTGCGAGACAAGTTGTAGCTTCACTGGTAATACGAGCAGCAAAACTGGAATTTGTTGCAGAAAGTAGAACTTGAGTCTACTTTGCGCAACACGTTGCCTCAACTTGCAACACTGAATTTTGTTGCGAGACAAGTTGGTCACAAACGGGCAACAATGTGTTTCAACTTGAAATGCAACAATGTTGCGAGAGACAAGTTGAAGAAAAATGTTGCCCGTATTACCGGACCTTGAAGAATTGAAATAGTGTAATTTTATGTACCTATATGAAAGACGATTCAAAGGGGTCAACCACCAATCTGTTTTTTTCACCTACTGACCAGGGGCCTGTTTCTCGAAGCTCCCGGTAATTACCGGGTCCGTTAAGATGTTTTGTTTTCCATTCCAGATGGGAGATTCAAAAGGTTTGAAAATTATACAGTAAAGTTATGAGCTGAAGAAACAAAATGGACTTCATTAGAGGTCACAACACACCCTACTCTTCTTGAGGCTTTGATTTCAAAATATGATTTTGGGCCCGTTAAGTTACCGGGACTTTCGAGAAACGGGCCCCAGGGGTGGTAACAAAAATGTTTATTTAACAATGTCTTTAATACAGCACAAGCTGGCAGAAACTGTCTATTTTTATCCATCAATAAGAATTGAGCATTATACCCCCTCCAGCTGCTTCTACATCCACTCAAAACGTCGTCTTAACTGGTAAAATCCACAGTGAGGTCCCCATTTCTTGAACCCTCATGTTTTTTGAAACTCTACATAACTCCAAATACTAAATGCGTATTTTGAGAAGCCAGATTACTGTTCAATGTCTCCTTCTTTGAAGTCCTCCTCTCTTGCTTTGAAAGCAATAAACAGGGTGCAAATAATATGGCTTTTCCAGCTCGCCCTTTGGACAAGGTGGAACCATTTCACGCAAGTCTGAAGGCTTTTCTCAGTAGCATTACGTAATTAGAAAGAAAAAAACGTTCACTTGCCCAGTGGGCAAGTGATGCATAACATCCACTAACTTGACAGGGATATCAACTAGCCGCAGGTTAGTGGAGATGCATTTCTTTGTACACTGAATAAAGATGAAACTCTTTGAAAGAAAGATGTCAACTTTAAAGGGCACTGCGTGTAAAGGTAGTTTTTAATAGGGTGAATGTTAAGTGGTTGGTGACGGTCAAGTTAACTAGCGTACTTCAAAATTTGTGTATTAAATTTCCATTAAAAAAATATCGTGCAAGGACATGGAGTTTAAAAAAAAATCCTGCAGGGCTGGAAGAATTAAAAAAAATCTAGCAGCCTAAAAATCCTGCAACCCCCCCATCAAAAATCAAATGGTCCAACCCTTACCCGTAAGTGTTGTATGTAGCGTAAGTTGAAAGTGTTTCCACTAAGCCGTATAAAATCCTTTCTTTCTCTAAACGGTAAAACTAGCCAAAAAGCAACTAGAATGTTCACAGCCTCTATTTTCTCGTATTTTTTATTCTATCGTTGAACTCGCGGATAGAATCATGAGAGCTTTCGTTTTGCTCGCTTCACTCACAAACTCCTTCGCGTGCCTGCGACGTGCGTAAATAGACAGACTATGAACAGTCTAAAAACCAACAAAAACAACACTAGCCGTAGGTTCGATCCAGTTCTGCAAGAAGTTATGTGTGTCATAGCAAGCTTTAATGCCTGTAGGCTGGCTCTAAAATTACTTGAACTTTTTTAACACCATACTGACACCAAATGCGTTCCTTCTAAACCAGAAATGTCATACGCTATAATCTAAGGATATTCACAAAAATATTTTCAGCCTAAAATCGGCAGAAAAAAATATTCAGCCTTGGCCGGAAAAAAAAAATTCAAATAAGAAAAGAGTGCACGCTTTCTATATTTAAGAAATAAAAAACATGGACCTTGTTTCTATCGAGTCATAGAAACACGAGTTTGGGAGAACGACAGAAATGCTGTGGGAATAAGATCGTGTTCCCACAGCTTTTTCGAGTTCTCCCGAACTTTCACGAGAGTTTCTCTAACACGATAGAAACACGGAGAACATCTTTTCTATTTCTTAAAATAGAGAAAATACAAATCGCGACGAAAAAAAGAAAAACAACTTGTTTACTTCCGCGTCATTAAAATGTAAATTCTCTTTGCTCGCGCCATAATTATGTCAGAGCTCGGGCTCGTTTTGTGTTTCGCTCTCCGGAAATCTCGAGCTCATAAGGCGGCGAAATACGAGATACAAAAGCCCTCAACCTGCCGCGCAACATTGCTTCGTTGCAAGTTTTGGGTCGATGTTTCGCATTTTCACTCTCAACTTGTTTCGCAACAAAAACATTTGTTGCGGGCTGAAGAAATGCAGGGCGTTGATTGGTTGATTTGCTTGGCAACAACTTTCGTTTCATGAAAACGCCCACGCAATGCATAAAATTACGTAACAACATGACCACATATCACATCACATATCAAGTACTCAATGTCTTCCACGTTAAAAAAATCGATGGAAAATATTAATTTTTATTTGTATATATTAGACTAAGCCGTGCGCTAAAATAAAACAAGCGGCAACTGAATACTGAGACTTACTGAGGTAAAATCATTTAAAACTAACAAAATAGATAATTCTTTAAAGATCTGATATTTTAAGTGTTTTCTCTGGAGCGGCGAGAATCGGGAGAAGCTCCTCAGAAGCAGTGTGAGGCAAATCAAAACTTTGGGGGGAAACAATTTTCCTCCCCTTTTTCACAGAAATACTTCAAAGTGCACTTACTTGCTCAGAAAAACCTTTCGTCATGTTCTTGCGGGCACTTCCGAGATCTCTTAAAATCAACCCGTCCTTCGATCTCTCTCTCTCCTGTTCCTATGTCCTCCAACAACTTTAACAAGAATACAGAGAATATTCCACCGACTGCACCAAACACTGCACTCCAGAAAAATTCTTCATATGGAGACATGTCTGCTTATTTGTCAAACGCCAAATGTCCCACGATATATTGGAGGATTTTAGCTGAGATGGAATGGTCTTCGTTATGCCAGCAAGATGAGTTTGTAATGCGACGTCAGTAGACTTTCTCTAAGTAAATCGCCGCGGTGAGTGTTTACCCAGCGAAACCGTTTCGCTTTGGTGGCACGAGGCCTATCTGTCAATCAAAATCTCAGTTGAAGTATAAAGGAATCAAGGAATGCTATTTATATCCCCGCTTATATCCTTTTTAATTCCTACCTGAAATTTAAAACACGTGATCTCAAGCTGATCTGTGCGAACCTGTACGTGTGTATCACGGAAGAACGCAAGCCAGAGGAGAGCGAAGGGCTGGTTACACGGAAATTTAGCAGAAAGAATTCGGCTTTTATTTTGTCGGACTCCATATTACTTACTACTCTGACTACTGCCTTTCTCTTTAGCCATGGTCTGTTGATATGTCTGTAAAGCTTTCCATCAATCACCATACGATACACATTTCACAGCGGAGTTAATTCCCGGGCTGATCATAATTCTTATGAGGGAAAAAATTTTCAATCCCAACCTTCGCATTTTAACGACTTCTAACGTGGTTATCATAGCTAAACAAATTGCGCGATATTGAGTGAGATGCGAGTGAAAATGCTGTAAACCAACTGCTTATTGCAGAGCGCCCGATTATTTGATAAGAAAGCGAAACGTATTATGGACAAGCCATAAAGCCAATGAAATGCAACAACAATCAATTTTAATTTGGAGATTCCCTTAACTGACTTCAATTTGCGTAACAAGACGCCGTCACGCAATCTTCGAGCTTCATAGCCTGCGTAGAAAGCGTTTCTGCTGGTCGATAAATGGAGCGAGTAAAAAAGGGGGGAGGGTGGGGAGGGGAACGACAAATTTTGGAAATAAAAAAATCACTTATTGGAAATCAAAAGGACAAATTATTACTTTAGAAATCAAACGAACAAATTTTGGAAATCAAAAAATCGTGTCAGAAATCAAACAGACAATATCAAAGAATCAAAACAAATGATTATTTTAGTGATACTCCTCAGCACCGTAGTAGCCTAAATTTAACAACTATTTTTCCGCAAGAACAATTCAATTGCCGCGCTAGAATACGACGATAGGAATTAACGGAAATACTTCTCTTGTTCAGTATAAATAATAAGGTATAAAACAGACAAACAAACTCTAGAAATTTCATTCGTTGCATTTTATTATGGTGCCGGGGTTATCACATCAAATGTTTTCACATCAAAGTCCTCCTGAGTCCTTCAGTGAATAAATTAGATGACGTGGCACTATCTCGGTACAAGCAGGCTGCTGTTCTCTTGGAGCGACATATGATTAGTCGCATACACGTTTGGGTTCAAAAGTTATCAAGGACCATGGCTGGAAAAATCTTGACACCGCCACAAAGAAGACCGTGCGTTACACGATACAAAGGTACAAATGCACTAAAAAAGTAAAAGAGAAATTGCTGTTTTAGTGATTCAGTACACAAACAGGTTAATAAATGTTGATGGTTCATTATTAATCCTTGCCCTACATATGCTGAAGCACACCTCAGATATTTTTCGATATTTTCAGGTGAGAATACAAGTCAGTTGTAAAACCATCTGAAGGAAAGAGAGCCGGCTTATCAGATATGATCCATTTCTTTTACTTTCACCAATTTTAGGGTTTTCTCGGGCAAGACATTCTACTCTCACAGTGTCTCTAATAAGTCTCCACCCAGGTGCATAAATGGCTACCGGCGAATTTAATACAAGAGAAAACTCCTGCGATGGCCTGGCATTCCATCCAGGACGGAGTAGAAATACTCCTAGTCGCTTCGTGCTATGGGAAGCAAAGATAAGTTCCAGCCTGGTGAAACACAGGCTTTAGCTACCTTTAAACCTGAACACAGGCTTTAGTTACCTTTTATGTTTGGCCGTACCTTATGATCATTTTGTGCCTGACATGAAAATTCTCAGTGATGTTAAGTGTTGTAATGCACGCAAACACTTTTTTCTTTAGAATGATTTTATATGTATCTCAAGTTCTTGGGTTTAACCTAACCTGTCAAATGGATCCATCTTTTCTAACAGAGGCAGCAACTTTTCACCGGCGAGCTGTTTCACGTGCAGCTGCAAACTGAGAAGTTGAACCTCATGATGAAGTCTAACAAGCTCGTGAAGCTCCTGCACACAAAACAAACAAGACGAGTAGTCAATGCCAGTTGTCCTCTTGGTATCACTCTCAAATCAGCCTGAACAGACAAAATTCACTTTGGAGCTATCGTCATTTTTGTTCGCCAAAATCTCTTCTCTACAAAAAGTGGCGACAAAACGTTATTCAACAACTGGAGAATTTCAACAATCACAAAAAATAGTTGTCGGTTTGAAAAACACAAGGTTTTGAATTTCCTCGAGTAACAAGCACGAACAATTAATGTTTTTAAAGCATCAGAAGAGGACGATTATTCGAGGGAAGGGAATTAATTCAAACATAGTTCAATGGAAGTCTTAGAAAGTAGATCTCAGATTCGACGAGCGAAAGCGAGAGGGCTGGTTTATTCAAAGACAGTAAACACAGCATTGGTAACTTTGATGATTCGATTTGATAAATCAAACACGCAACACAGAAGATGTCGAGCCAGATAGGGAGGGGACAGATTATTGTACGGACGAGACAATTTCGAAAAATTGCGGATACTTGGTTGATCAATCCAGGGAAGGCAATGATTCGAGGAAATACTGTATTTATTTACTTCCAGCCTCACCTTGGTAGAGGAGTAAGTGAAATCTACAGTACCATGTTGCTTGTTAAATTCCTGGAATAATTCACCTCCTGAGTGGTCGTCAATTTCATCAGGTAACCAGCGAGACAGAAGAACACAACCATTATTCTGCTCTTGGTGGGCACTAGAGGCTTCCCACGTGTGGTCCCGATCGAACAAACTGCAGTTCCCGCAAGGACAGCACGTTGAATGTTGTTCTTCCGCTAAGGGAGAATAAAGAACAAAACTGCTGCCTTCATATTTACAGAAATAGTTTTTAACGCTAAATATTTACA
>JAHPZR010017419.1:0-2500 GCA_019787425.1 Platygyra sinensis
TTTTTGGTAAGGAAAAACCCTCTTTGTCCACTACAAATCCAAAATAATTTTTAGAATCGCATTGTATTTCCGAACAAACATCAAATGCCCTCAATGCGTTTCGACGAGACTTTCTGCGCAAATACGGGCCGGGTATTTAGTCTATTCGAGACCGTAACCAGCAGTGATAAAGACCTTGCGATTTTATAGTGCCTATGAAGTAAAAAATAATTGCAGCTTATTTGAAAGGTTTTTAAAAGTAAAGAAGAATGGTGTTTTCTTTTTTGGAATATCTTTTTTCGTTTTAGCGATATTTACGTTGTTGTGTTATGCTAATTGGGAAAGTGATAACGTCATAGGTGGTTTCACTAAAACAGTGTATCCCTGGAAATATTGAAGCAGTGTCACTTAAACTTGGTACCATAAATGTACATTACAGAAGCAACAAAATGACGACCATCGTGTCGTTGCCATGGCAACAGTTCTTCCGTTGGTCCTGTTTTAATTAAGAAAAAAATTCCCAGATTTTATCTTAAGCAAGGATCATCCACTCCCAACAATCTGATGAGGAGAGTTAAGACAATATGGAGACCAAGTGTGTTCCGAGAAAGCGGACACCCTGTCACACTTGCAAACATTGCAAATGGGGATATTTGTTTTTTTTTACAAAAAGAGACTGGAGCCCAAGAGTATTGCCATGGCAACAACATAGTAAGTGTCACTTTGTTTCTTATGTGATGTACTTTTCTGGTGCCAAGTTGAAAAGAACACTGCTCCAATATTTCTGGAGATATTCTTGATAACCATTTATGACGTCATCACTTTCCTCATTTGGATAATACAAAAACGTGAATATCTCTAAAACAAAAAAAAGATATTCCAAAAAGGAAAATGCCATTCTTCTTTACTTTGAAAAGCGTTTCAAATAAGCGGCAATTATTTTTCACTTCATAGGCACTTTAAGTTATGCACGAGCTTGGATCGTCCACTCAGTACAAATCGACAATAATGTTTAGAATCATCGCGTCTTCTCATCAGGGGCCCGTTTCTCGAAAGTCCCGATAACTTAACGGGCCGGTAATCGTATTTTTAAATCAAAGTGCCAAGAAAAGTAGGGTGTGTTTTGACCTCTAATGAAGTCTATGATAACTTTGCTGTATAATTTTCAAAACTTTCGAAATTCCCGTCTGGAATGGAAAACAGAACAGATTAACGGGCCCGGTAATTACCGAGGGCTTCGAGAAACAAGCCTCTGATTTGAAAGAGGTTTTCGTCGCAGTGTGATAGATAGGGGACTTCAGATTTGAGTCCGAGTAAGAGATCGAGTACGAGAACGACTTTTCAATTCTAGATAGCAGGCTCCACATTATCACAACACAGACTTGCCTCATCCCATGAGCTTCCCCCCCGCCCTACCTAAACACTAACATGTAGAGCGAGGACTCTAGAAACGTCACTGGTTTGAAATTCGAAACTCGCACTCGTACTCAATCTCGTACTCGTAGTCCAATCAGAAGGTCTCTAATATCTCTACCGCTGATGTAAGTGTCAAGCACATGCCGATTTTATAGTATGCCCGAGCTCGGTTATTTTGTCATATCTTGCAACGGCGAACATAATTTTTGGAATCGCTCTATATCAAAAAACATAAAGCAGTTTGAAAGAAACTTTCAGTGGAAATTCTGTGAAAATTTCAGACTGTCGGGCATTTTATAGTCCATTTAAGACCTTCCCCGGCTGCCGGGCATTTAGCCACAGCGAAAAAATAATGTGATACTTGCGTAAATGTTACGCCACATGGAGCATACAATCTTGCTGAGTAGGGAGAGAGTAAATAAAGGAACGAAAAGACTGAATAGTTTGCCTTTGTCTCCTGTTGTCATATCTTATTCGACCTTACAGAGAAAACCGCTACTTACAAGTCCTGCGTAACTTACTTTTAAACTTGTGAATGCTTGCCCTCTGCACGATCATCACCCGGCTACCAAGGAGTGGCTCTTTGAAAGAGATATACGTCTCCCAGTACATGCACCACTTTGACTCGAATGAGCCTCGTTCGCACATCACTGGCTGGAAGGTCGACATAGTGCCGACTAACATTCCCCATCGTCGGTCTCGGATGTCCAACCTCGTTCCAGCCGCCATCTTGAAAGCGGAGTAGACCCTGGGAACGAGGTTGTCGGATGTTCGTGCTCAACAATCCCATGATATCGGGATCACGAAAGAGGCCCAATCGCCCGAAGCCTGCTCCTCTGACGCTGGCCCACGAGTTTGATGTTTTCACGGAAAATATCGAAGATGACAGACTGTCTTGCCCCATTCTTCCTAACTTTCATAATGGCTTCCCCGAATCCATGCGAAGTACCGACTACTTAGCGACTCGGCTTCAAGATTTAATCGTGGACGCATCGCCTCCGGAATACATTTATAACGACGACAGCTTCTTCGGCTACGATCCGAGCGATGACACGTCGGAAACTTCCTCGGCGTTTTACCATGACCAGGGCTCTTACAAGAAACG
>JAHPZR010017419.1:5000-20533 GCA_019787425.1 Platygyra sinensis
ACTGACTAACAAGCAACTTCGGCTCTATCTAAGGCAAGAAGGTCTAATGGTATCTGGAAACAAGGCACAATTAGTTGAGCGAATACTTAAGCATGCAGATGGTTCTGTAGCAAGAACATTTGATGAAGACATCGAAGATGATGATGAAAACATGACCTCCAGTTCTCATGATGATATCTCAAGTGATTCTGAGGAGGAGTCAGCCGAGTATGAAGGTGGTTCATCAGGCGACGATTATGTGGAGCGCAGCTTCCAAGTTTTATTTATTGATGATGCAGACATACCAGAAGTAGTGTAAAGGTAAAGGGGGATGTAGGGAGGATCGGAGGTTGGGGAGGGGGGGGGGTTGAAAGTAATCTCCCCTCTAGACGGGGTTGGACAAGAAGTTATTTTAACTTTAATTCAGGGGGGGTGCAACTTTATTTTAAGGCCTACTTTGCTAATTTTAGAGCCCCCCCCCTCCAGATAATTATTGCACAGTCCCTAACGGAGTTGGTAAACCCTCCGAGAGAAACAAGCCAACTCATTTGACCAGCTTAATTGTTATGCTGTTGTCCTAACCTTTATCGATAGTTTTTTGCTGTTAATACCTTCGGTGTAAAAGCTGTATATCTAGTTTTGCTTTCATCCTCCTTGCATACAGAGGCTGCGCCTGCTGTAGTAGAAGCAGCAGTCTAAACCACAATGTCCTAACGAAATAAAACACGCTTTTCTGGAATTAGCTTGCAAATTGTTTTGGCCCCTCGTACTACTACGCTCGAGGGTTCTTGGTTTAACCTACAACAAAGGACAAGATGTTTTTCTCAAAATTGAAATACAGCGGAATCCCGTTCTACAGACACCTGGGCCGGGTTGTTCAAAGCCCGATTAAGCTAACCCAGGGTTAGCGAGAATTTTGATTTCAGTTTTGTAACTTATTAGTTAGGTAATCTGTTTATATTGTTTGCCCTTCAGTTTTGAGTTGTAGTTATCTCAAACTACACCGAACGTTATGAGTGCAAAACAGTTTAAACAAGAAAAAATAATGCGCAGGTTAACGTTTAATCCTGGGTTAACGTTAACCGGCTTTCGAACAACCCGGCCCTAATTAATACGGACACCCCGATGTACGGACAGTTTCGATTGTCTGGACGAAAAGCTCGTATTTGGTCTATAAAATCAACCCGCTTATTACGGACGCTGGAAGGGAGGGAGCAGAGTACGGCACGTCCCCACCAGTGAACTAGAGAGAGCATAGCGATTTAGTTGGGACGCCCGGAAACGTGGGTGGCGGATACCAAAAAGGAGTGGGAAGGCCGCGAGGAACAAGCTGGGCAGGAGATCGATCCGCGAGCTCCCCGTCGAGGCGAAAAACGCTGGGGATAGTGTCGGGTACATCAAGGTTGTCACAGAAGAACTGGACCCAGAGGTTATGCCATTGCAATTGATAGCCCCACACGTCTGGGCTAGGACACACGAGGATTTTGCTGTTGTAGGTCAATTCTGTGCTAAAATTATTACTTTGAGGCTTTAACCATAAACAAAATGCCTCTGTAAAGCCACGACGAAGATATCAAATGAATTTCATCAGAGAGGGCTAACCATAATAAATTTCTTGACGTTTTTTGGAAAACGTAGCATCAAAACTCGAAACAATTGGCCATTTTTTTCAAGTTTCAATCCATTTACATCCATGCCATCTGTGGCGACAGGCGACGGGAAACAGTTTCAGTACCTACAAATAGTCTTTAACAACAAAACTAGATCATTAGTTTTGGAATTCAATTGATGCGAAGACACCTTCTGGCTTTTTATAAAGTTGCCAAATAGCGTGACAATGCCCCTTTAAAGACAGTTTCTCGGGAAGCCAGCAGCCTGTGAGCGAAAAGGCCCTCGAAATGCGCACCAAAGGCTGCCGCTCCAGCAGCGTTGTTAGAAACCAGTAGGTCTGACACGGTCAAGCAGCGAGGAGAGATGGAAAGGCTGACAACGATCCAATCGCGCCGGAAGTATGACTACGAGAGTAAATCAGTCGTAGGGTCGTGGCTGAGGCGAATGACCCGGGACTGAGAATGCTTACAGCAACACAGATCGGTTCAGCGGCGAAGCAAGGGGCGGCTTGGGTACTTGAGACCACATTCGCGGAGTGAGGAGAGGCAGTTCTTAACGGCGACGCCTGTACGCACATGATGGACCAGGACTGGGGGACATCTCGTAGCGCGGAGGAACGACCTCAGCCGGGGAGGGTGGGCGACAAGAAGGAGCGTATCGGGCTCGATTTCAAGGAGGGAGAGTACTGTGCTGAGGCTTTCGACTTGCATCACGGCTAATGAAATCCCCAGGGTAGAAGCAGGCGACATGATGGAACCGTTCCTCAGCCTGAGGGAGGGTGTGGAGACACTGCCTAGAGTTCAGCGCACCGGCGGCGAGATGGTCATCCAGATACAACCTCCCAGGGTCTTTTTCCTGGCTTGGGGGCGGAGCGGGAAAAGACCCTGGCATCGGCTAGTCACGTGTCCATCTTACACCCTGAAATCCTGGGTGTAATAAATTAGCGAGTTAGCATAATCAAAAGTGCCAAAATCACGATGGCGGAGAATTTGGCTGCGCTATTCGACTAGGATCTGCTTTTAATCGTTGTAACTTTCCGTCGTTTTGTTTAAAGCCACTTCAAGTGAAATGTTTTGAATATTTACTGAAAGGCAGAGATACTGTTGCCGTTCTACCGACTAGCTTTATAGAATTTTAAGTAGAGTTGAGTCGTTAGACCGTGCTGCGGCAAATTTTTAGAGGTCGTCGTAGGTCTGAGTGATTTCCGCTGTTATCTGCATGTCGCTTCGTTGAGTTCGACACCTCTGTAATTTGGGCTAAACTTCAGAATACCCCGCAACTCACGCCCTCCTTGAATCTACTGCTACCGCAGTCCCGCAGTCGACATAATTTACATAATATGTTTATATAAACATCACGAAATATGCCCCTTGCATCGAACACGTTGGTGTTGACCTTTTTGGTCCGTGCTACCGCAGTCCCGTAGTTCGACATAATTTACATACGCTTACGAAACTATAATAAGTAAAGGACTTCTCGAACCACTAAACTGTATACCTTATACATGTTTACTCGCGCTACACATGAATATACCCATTTCTTTTAACATAACTCGATGTTTCATCCTTAAAATAAGTGACACGGCTTTGAAAAGTTAACATAACTCGTTCTTCAGTCATCCTTAACATAAGTGAATATTTCGTAAGCCGCTTTGGAAAGTCAACATAACTCGTTCTTTCATCCTTAACATAAGTGAATATTTCGTAACCGGCTTTGAAAAGTTAACGCTCTGTAGTACTGGAGGCATACACTTTCTTTACATCATTCAAAAATAGTCTAAACAAGTCTTCATCGCAGTGCATATACCTCCAAATAAATTCCGCCAAATATGTCGAGAAAAGATGCTTTCGAACACCAAACTTAGGTAGTTTACACTTTGCATGCCTCCAATGACCTTCAATTTTATTGGTATGGTCACCGTCTTTGTTCACAAATTCTCTTGAATGATTAACAGTTCGGTGTTCATAACCACGTGTCTCAAGTTTGGAGTACGCTTTCCAGCAATCAGAAACAATAATAGTTCCAGGCTCAATCCATTTTTGGATGATGGGCAGTAGTGTTTGTTCGTCCCGTTTTTCCACTGCCACCAGAAAACATTTCCTGCTGTCTTGCTCGATACCTCCAAAGACCCACTGACCTTCAACGTGATGACCACGGTGGTATTTCCTTTTGCCAAATTTGCTTTCGTCAATCTGTACGACTTTTTCTTTTCCGCCAAGTTTCTCACCGTTTTCTAGTAGCGTGATTTCGCAAACTTCGCGACAGAAGCTGTCCCAGTCCACCCCAGTGCTTTCAGCAAGTCCTAGTTCGTGTTTTACTTGCGTTTGATCAAGATCCTGGCACCACCAATACGTCAACTTCAAAATTTCTTCTAAGGTCATCTTGCTACTATCAAACCAGCTTCCTTTCCGAATCGATACCTCTGCCCTGTGTTTTTTACCGTTAACTTGCTTTCTGCATTCCCACTTCAAACCATCCGATCGATCCTCGCACCTCGTCAAACTCATTTCTCCAGCACACATCGGACAAGAACGTTCCTTCACCATCAGCCCTTCATTCATTAACCAGTGTACTAACATTTCTTTGTCTTGCATTCTCGCTACCAGGTCGTCGTATCGCCACTTATTTTGTTCGCGGTTGCGACCATAGCTCCCTGTAAAAGACATTCCACATTGCGTCGCACGTTCCTCTTTTGGAGTTTGTAATGTTGTTTGACTACCAGCACTCACGGTTTTTTTACGTTTCGATCCTATTGAAACTTGTATCCCTTTATCATCCATATCTCAATTTCAATTACGCAAAAATATAAGCTTCACTTGTAGCCGCAGACCTTTCACTTGAAGGGATCTCTCGATTATAAAATAAAAAGTAACTAAAAAGTAAAAGCTTCACTTGTAGCCGCAGACCTTTCACTTGAAGGGATCTCTCGATTATAAAATAAAAAGTAACTAAAAGTAAAAGTCGATGTCACCTTTTCAACTGAAGCAGATTTAACTGAATATGCTAATACGGTTAAATAGTAGGTTTCATAAAGTACGCCGCCTTTTTCAGGTGATTAAATCTCCTCTCAATGGAAAATTCCGCCCGACACCACCAATCTACTCACAAATTTGTTGCTTTCATTGAAATCGGCATGCGCCTTGTTCAGTTTATTGAATAACTTTTAACATCTCGGTTTCAATCTGTCACATCACACCTTCTCTGTTACGTGCCTTTGAATACGGCAGCCAATTCCTTTGAAAGTGGTGCACAATAATTAATTTGAAAACAATAACATTTTTATGCCGCCTCTTCTCTTCATTGGTAGAATTTGAAACTAACACCAATATTAGTACAGGGTTATTCCCTGATCAGTCCAGGCTAACTTCAGTCGATAATAATCGTTCTGGCTTTAACATCAAAATATACACTGTGTCCAAACTAAACAAACAGCACGAGCAGACATGGATCAACCTTCAGAAACGGCTGAATTCGGTGCAGTTCCCGTACCAGAAGCTATTTCCCAACCAAGAAGTTTATCAATTCGTAAAGAATAAGGCCATCTCCGTTGGAAGTTGCGAAGGATATTTTATTCCTTCATTGCTTACAACAACAGCATTCATACTGGCTTCCAACAACGCTCAAGTTAACACCACTACACACAAGCAACCGCTAAACATTTACTCTATTTGTGGGATATCCAGGAACGGGTAAGTATACCTGCCAACTCTCACGCCTTAGGCGTGAGTCTCACGCCTGCGGGTTGAAAACTCACGAGTCTCACGCCTGCGGGCCAATTTCTCACGCCTGATTGAAAAATGTGAGTTGTTGCCGTCTTGCTTGACACAATTTCCAAAAATATGTTAACTCAGACGCATGTAAGGAACCAAAACCATGTGTAAAATGAATAAATGACAATACCTTACCTCGCGATGTCTGATTTTTGAAGTGAAAAGCATTGGGAGCGAGCTCGCGTTTAAGCGCGTCCTAGGACTGGGACTGGGAAATGCGAGGGCTGTTTCCGCTTTCGTCACAGTATGCAAATTTGGTAGATCACTCATAAGCTTGTGGCTAAGCGTTTTCTCGATAACTTCAACTTTGGTAGACTTCAGATGTCTTCGGAAAACTTCGGACGTCTTCGGAAGACTTCGGACTTCTTCGGGAATCTTCGGAAATGATCGTGTCGTCTTCAAAAATCTCAGCACTCCCAGGATAAAAATCTCACGCCTACATCTCAGAAAAAGTTGGCAGGTATAGGTAAGTTCAATTTGAATTTTTTTTTATATCCAAATTCACTTCTCGTAACACCTTGCTCTCGGTAGGACAATAATTTTCCCGCGCTTTTGCTCGCTTTCGGTCCAGTCAAAAAAAGAGCTTCTATCGATTAGACTAATTTCACATTATAATATGTTTCTTTTCTGTCATACAGGAAAATCTTCTGCTATCCAGTATGCAGCCCAGGATCTATTGGAAAATCTTGACTTCAAAGACGCCATCATCAGCAAGACCACCTCATCAGGACTGGTTAAACTTATTGCAAACAAGAAGAAAGGAATGATTCTCTCTCCCGAGGTCTTCGACATCATCAACAAGCTACTTAAGTCCGATGAAGAGAACGCTTCCGGTGATGTCCAGCTCCTCTGCAAACTCTTCTCCGGCGAACGCTGCTCCTACCACTTCTCCACCGAGGAAACCCGAGTGATCCCTCCAAATACGCCCTTCTGTCTACTTGGTTCCACGCAACTGGTCAACGCTGCCAAATTGATCGCACGCATGGATCAAGGACATGGTCTGGTTGACAGAATCCTTCTTGCTACCCCCCTTGCCTTCCGTCCGACCCTTACCGAAATGGAGGCAGCCACCGATCAGTTGGACACTGAGGTAGTCAGTGACTTCTCTGAACTATTCGAGAACATAAATGGAATCGACGAAAACGTTGAATTCGTCTTCGACCATGAAGGGAAGGAGTTGCTCAGAGAGAAAATGGACCAGTTCGTGGCTGAGGTCAATGAAGCTATCCGTGATGGGAAAGTGCCGCCGAAATCGAAGACGCCAGAACTTATCCCAAGAATAGCATGCGCCTTACATGTCTTCAATCAAGCCATGGAACAACTGTTGGCCGGTGTAGCCTCGTCACAACCTGACACAATAATATCAAAAACAACCTTGGAAAACGCAGCATCTTTCGTTGAACACCTGGAAACACAGAAGGAAATACTCTGTCAGGTAAACAATCGTAAACCCAATAACTTCCACTTTTTAAATAATTACGTTTGTTGTGCACACATTCTAATTATTATTAGTAGAAACTGGACCTTGTTATATTTGAAATCCGCGAATCTCGTTGGTTCTCTCTCTGAATTCGATTCCCCCATGGAGAAGAATGCGTACACGAAGCTCTTTTAACGGTGTTTTATTCAAATATAAGAAAGCCTTTCACTTTAGTGTAGAAAGTAATTAATGGGTTTGGCGTGGTTTAGTGCTTTACGCCGCGAAGCGAACGATTTACAAACACGTGCTTCTTTAAATTCACAACCAATTCCATTCAAAACAAAACGGATCGTTACTCAACCGGGAAATTTTTCCGGGCTTTGTCTGTGTCCTTTGTAGTTGGCCAGTGAAAACTGTTCTAATGCATCACCTCAGACACACACGATAAGGAAAGCACTATTTCAGAAATGCGGTAATGTTTTGCCATATGTTGTCACAGATTACTCAATACACCGCCACAATTACCTGCCTCACTGTTACTTCCATTGTTTTCATTTAGTTCCTTTTCTTTTTCCAGTTTCTTAAAGAAGTCACCAACGCAGTTTGTGATAAAACAATAGTTCAGCCCACCTCACAAACAGTCAGGGACAACGTGCTGATAACCCCAGGCCCTGTGGTATCTTATCGATCATTTGAAGATGGCAAAAGATCTGCGCGTGCCATTGCCGAAACTGAATTCAACACCGCGGCAGAATCATTGATGCGAGATGGGTTTGGAAGAATTGTTAAATTTAGAATACCTCGAGCAAGAAGCACCTGCAAGGTCTTTGTGAAAAGCAAGCCAAACCCTTGGCCGAACTGTACGAACATCACTTTTAATGAATTTGACAATGCATTGGCCAAACCTCTACATAATGATATCACAGTTCCAATGAGAGAATATCTTCGAGCCAATAATTACATCTCGAATTAACGTTTCAATGAAATCCGTTTCGGAGCATACCATTTGAAAACAATGTAATGAACATTTCGTTCTACCTTTATGACCTAGATAAGCGACTTCTTTGTATTTTTAAACCAGTTAAATAAATTACAATATGACCTTTGTTGCAATACTTGTTTACAATCAGGATACTTTGCGGCCAACCTGTTTTCCTGATTCTAAGATCAAGAAAATCGTAAATTAGGTGTAATTCAGTTCTAAGTTCTCATTAATATAGATATGAAATATTTGATTTTCAGGCCATCATTAACCTGATATTAGAGATAGCAATTCAAAAATAAGAACTCTGAGACTTCAAATCAGAATTTAGAAATCAGAAATCTGAAACCAGAAATCAGAAATCAGAAATCGCAAATCGAAATCCCTGAAAATCGGAAATCCACAATCGAGAAATCAGAAATCAAAAGCTTGATTTCCGAAATGCCACTTTTCATATCCAGTTCTGACAATCACGGTTATCCCATTTGGCGATGTCATTATTTCGAATATCGAATCGGTAAAATCGTCCACATTTCCCCTCCGCGGGTGGGAAGAGAGATTGTAAAGTTACTTCCGGTATCGTTTTACTGAGCGGGGAATGGGTGAGTACTTTTTCAACTTCCTGTGTCAATAGCTTTAGGGGGAAGTGGGGGAGGAGGTGGTGTGGAGTTAATTTCGGACGGCAATTTCCTGCCTCTTTTAGAAAGTGCTTTTAGATGAATCGATCTCTTTTCGGTTGCTTTAGTTTACTGCGACAAGATGAGTACAATTCCTTCTTTAGGGGCCGAAGAAGGGATAAAGCGACAGCGAATTATAAGTTTAGCGACAGCGAATTAGATTTAGCGAATATTGAAACAAGTGGACGGCTATTCTCTTCATTACTGTTTATGGCATTTCCCCAGCAGTTTTGTTTAACTACGATGGCCCAAGAACAAAAGTTGTTTAACTTCTTTTATGAATAACGTCTAAGGCTGTTGGCTTGGCAGTATCTACGAACACTTCTCCTTGAAATTCCGCAACGTTTGGGTGGAAATTGCCTTTGTAAGTGTTGTTGAACGTCTTTAAAGAACCCTCCAGAGTCAAGGATATTCTTTATCTCTTCCTTAGCCCCCGAAGAAGCAATTGTACTCATTTTGTCGCAGTGAACTAATTAAAGCAACTGAAAAGATTCTTTTCATCTTGATGTACTTTCAAAAAGAGGCAGAAAATTGCCGTCTGATGTTAACTCCACCCCACCCCACCCCCTCCCCCACTTCCCGCTAAATTTATTGACACAGGAAGTTAAAAAAATACTCACCCTTCCCCCGCTTAGAAAAACGATACCGGAAGTAACATTACAATCTCTCTACCCACCCCCGGAAGGGAAATGTGGACGATTTTACCGATTCGATTTTCGACATCGCCAACTGGGATAAACCGTGATTGCCAGAACTGGATATGAAAAGTGGCATTTCAAAAATCAAGCTTTTGATTTCTGATTTCTGAATTGTGGATTTCAGATATTCAGAGATTGCGATTTGCGATTTCTGATTTCTGAATTCTGATTTCAGATTTTTGATTTCCAAGTTCTGATTTCAAGCCTCAGAGTTCTTATTTTTGAATTGCTATCTCTAATATCGGGTTAATGATGGCCTGAAAATCAAATATTTCATAACTATATTAATGAGAACTTAGAACTGAATTCAACCTAATTTACGATTTTCTTGATCTTAGAATCAGGAAAACAGGTTGGCCGCAAAGTATCCTGATTGTTTACAACAATTTATCTTAAAATGGGACTTCTTGCGTGGAAGCATTACAAAAATAAAGTGTGTGCTTTACAACTATATTATGTAACCATTTCTATTCAATTTACAAGTAGTGTTTTTCAATAACTCAAAAGCACGGTCGAGTGCGGGACTTCAGTTTAGAACTTACTTACTTCCTTACTCATTGCCTGCGCGACTGCGTACAGCGGTAGCACTTCAGTTTAGAGCTTACTTCATTACGTACTCCTCGACTGCGGGACTGCAGACCGCGGTAGCACTTTAGTTCAACACTTAGTTCATTGCTTATTCTTCGACTGCGGGACTGCGGACCGCGGTAGCACTTTAGTTCAATACTTAGTTCATTGCTTATTCATCGACTGCGGGACTGCGGACCGCGGTAGCACTTTAGTTCAACACTTAGTTCATTGCTTATTCTTCGACTGCGGGACTGCGGACCGCGGTAGCACTTCAGTTCAACGTATTATTTATATTCCATTGGTGGCCTTGGTGACGATGATTTCCTATCTGCTGTTGAGCGCTATGACCCCAAGTTAAACACGTGGACACAAATGGCGCCGATGAGTGAAAAGCGTGGTTGTGCTTGTGGAGTGTCCCTTGAGAAGAAGATATATGTCTTTGGTGGTACTGTTGATGCATTTTCCAGACATGCGAGTGTCAATTGTGAGGTTTATGATGTAACTTTGAATGAATGGCATTCTATTGCTTCCATGCATGTTCCAAGATTTCATGCCAGTGCAGTGCTTTTGCGAGATCATATTTATGTGTTTGGTGGAATTGGAAGTGAGAGTGTTGACCGCCATAATTCTCGAATCAGGGGTGGATCCAGCATTTTTCGTGACTAGTTTCCACCAAAATAATTTTTTCCATGACACTTGAAACATTTAGTACAACAATTTGCTTTCAATACCTAAAACTTAGCAATTCTTGACTTTTTGGCATTACTAAAAACGATTTTATAAAAAATAATACTTAACACGATCTGTTACCTGTACATAACAAGCAGCAAGCATCGATAGTGAGCAGGTATCAGCCACGCATAGATTGAGACGGTGATTCATGCAATGAACGTAAATCGCTTTGGGAAACTGATTTTGGATTAATGTTGATGCACCAACGTACCTGCCTGCCATGTTTCCAGCACCATCATAAGATTGACCTCTACAATTATCCATGGTCAAACCAAGGTCACGCACTGTATTAATTATCAACTCCTTGATTGCGTTACCGGTTGTTTCCTCTCCACAAAGGTAAAAACCAACAAACTCCTCTCGAATATTCTTTGAAGAGTCGACATAACGGAGAACAAGAGACAGTTTTCTTTGTTGGAAACATCCGCTGCCTCGTCAGCCATAACAGAAAACATTCTGCTTTGTTTAACTTCCGCAATGATCTTTGAAGAAGCAATGAACTAAGTATTGAACTAAAGTGCTTACCGCGGTCCGCAGTCCCGCAGTCGAAGAATAAGCAATGAACTAGTGTTGAACTAAAGTGCTACCGCGGTCTGCAGTCCCGCAGTCGAGGAGTACGTAATGAAGTAAGCTCTAAACTGAAGTGCTACCGCTGTACGCAGTCGCGCAGGCAATGAGTAAGGAAGTAAGTAAGTTCTAAACTGAAGTCCCGCACTCGACCGTGCTTTTGAGTTATTGAAAAACACTACTTGTAAATTGAATAGAAATGGTTACATAATATAGTTGTAAAGCACACACTTTATTTTTGTAATGCTTCCACGCAAGAAGTCCCATTTTAAGATAAATTGTTGTAAACAATCAGGATACTTTGCGGCCAACCTGTTTTCCTGATTCTAAGATCAAGAAAATCGTAAATTAGGTTGAATTCAGTTCTAAGTTCTCATTAATATAGTTATGAAATATTTGATTTTCAGGCCATCATTAACCTGATATTAGAGATAGCAATTCAAAAATAAGAACTCTGAGGCTTGAAATCAGAACTTGGAAATCAAAAATCTGAAATCAGAATTCAGAAATCAGAAATCGCAAATCGCAATCTCTGAATATCTGAAATCCACAATTCAGAAATCAGAAATCAAAAGCTTGATTTTTGAAATGCCACTTTTCATATCCAGTTCTGGCAATCACGGTTTATCCCAGTTGGCGATGTCATTATTTCGAAAATCGAATCGGTAAAATCGTCCACATTTCCCTTCCGGGGGTGGGTAGAGAGATTGTAATGTTACTTCCGGTATCGTTTTTCTAAGCGGGGGAAGGGTGAGTATTTTTTAACTTCCTGTGTCAATAAATTTAGCGGGAAGTGGGGGAGGGGGTGGGGTGGGGTGGAGTTAACATCAGACGGCAATTTCCTGCCTCTTTTTGAAAGTACATCAAGATGAAAAGAATCTTTTCAGTTGCTTTAATTAGTTTACTGCGACAAAATGAGTACAATTGCTTCTTCGGGGGCTAAGGAAGAGATAAAGAATATCCTTGACTCTGGAGGGTTCTTTAAAGACGTTCAACAACACTTACAAAGGCAATTTCCACACAAACGTTGCGGAATTTCAAGGAGAAGTGTTCGTAGATACTGCCAAGCCAACAGCCTTAGACGTTATTCATAAAAGAAGTTAAACAACTTTTGTTCTTGGGCCATCGTAGTTAAACAAAACTGCAGGGGAAATGCCATAAACAGTAATGAAGAGAATAGCCGTCCACTTGTTTCAATATTCGCTAAATCTAATTCGCTGTCGCTAAACTTAATTCGCTGTCGCTTTATCCCTTCTTCGGCCCCTAAAGAAGGAATTGTACTCATCTTGTCGCAGTAAACTAAAGCAACCGAAAAGAGATCGATTCATCTAAAAGCACTTTCTAAAAGAGGCAGGAAATTGCCGTCCGAAATTAACTCCACACCACCTCCTCCCCCACTTCCCCCTAAAGCTATTGACACAGGAAGTTGAAAAAGTACTCACCCCTCCCCCGCTTAGTAAAACGATACCGGAAGTAACTTTACAATCTCTCTTCCCACCCGCGGAGGGGAAATGTGGACGATTTTACCGATTCGATATTCGAAATAATGACATCGCCAAATGGGATAAACCGTGATTGTCAGAACTGGATATGAAAAGTGGCATTTCGGAAATCAAGCTTTTGATTTCTGATTTCTCGATTGTGGATTTCCGATTTTCAGGATTGCGATTTGCGATTTCTGATTTCTGATTTCTGGTTTCAGATTTCTGATTTCCAATTCTGATTTGAAGTCTCAGAGTTCTTATTTTTGAATTGCTATCTCTAATATCAGGTTAATGATGGCCTGAAAATCAAATATTTCATATCTATATTAATGAGAACTTAGAACTGAATTACACCTAATTTACGATTTTCTTGATCTTAGAATCAGGAAAACAGGTTGGCCGCAAAGTATCCTGATTGTAAACAAGTATTGCAACAAAGGTCATATTGTAATTTATTTAACTGGTTTAAAAATACAAAGAAGTCGCTTATCTAGGGTCATAAAGGTAGAACGAAATGTTCATTACATTGTTTTCAAATGGTATGCTCCGAAACGGATTTCATTGAAACGTTTAATTCGAGATGTAATTATTGGCTCGAAGATATTCTCTCATTGGAACTGTGATATCATTATGTAGAGGCTTGGCCAATGCATTGTCAAATTCATTAAAAGTGATGTTCGTACAGTTCGGCCAAGGGTTTGGCTTGCTTTTCACAAAGACCTTGCAGGTGCTTCTTGCTCGAGGTATTCTAAATTTAACAATTCTTCCAAACCCATCTCGCATCAATGATTCTGCCGCGGTGTTGAATTCAGTTTCGGCAATGGCACGCGCAGATCTTTTGCCATCTTCAAATGATCGATAAGATACCACAGGGCCTGTGGTTATCAGCACGTTGTCCCTGACTGTTTGTGAGGTGGGCTGATTGATGGTTTTGTCACAAGACTGCGTTGGTGACTTCTTTAAGAAACTGAAAAAGAAAAGAAACTAAATGCAAGCAATGGAAGTAACTGTGAGGCAGGTAATTGTTGGCGGTGTATTGAGTAATCTGCTGACAACATATGGCAAAACATTACCGCATTTCTGAAATAGTGCTTTGCTTTAGTTCGTGAGTGTCTGAGGTAACATATTAGAACAGTTTTCAATTGAGTGTAAAATAGCTAAAACCAAGCTTATCACACTGGCCAATTACAAAGGACACAGACAAAGCAGGGAAAAATTCCGCGGGTGAGTAACGATCCAATTTGTTTTAGTTGGAATTTGTTGAGAAAGTAAAGAAGCGTGTGTTTGTAAATTGCTCACTTCGCAGCGTAATGCAAAACCACAACAAACCCAATAATGAATTTCTACACTCAAGTGAAAGGCTCTCTAATATTTGAATAAAGCACCGTTAAAAGAGGCTGCGCGTGCGCATTCTTTTCTATGGGCGAATAGAATACAGAGAGAGAACCAACGAGATTCGCAGATTTCCAATAGAACAAGGCCTAGTTTCTACTAATAATAATTAGAATGTGTGCACAATGAACGTAATGAATTTTAAAATGGAAGTTTTTGTGTTTACGATTGATTACCTGACAAAGTATTTCCTTCCGTGTTTTGAGGTGATCAACGCAAGATGCTGCATTTTCCAGGGTTGGTTTTTGATATCATTGTGTCAGGTTGTGACGAGGGTACACCGGCCAACAAATGTTCCATGGCATGATTGAAGACATGTAGGGCACACGCTATTCTTGAGCTAAGTTCTGGCGTCTCTGATTTGGGCAGCACTTTCCCATCTCTGATGGCTTCATTGACCTCAGCCACGAACTGGTCCATTTTCTCTCTGAGGAACTCCTCCCCTCATGGTCGAAGATGAATTCAACATTTTCGTTGATTCCATTTATGTTCTTGAACAGTTCAGAGAAGTCACTAACTACCTCTGTGGACAACTGATCAGTGGCTGCCTCCATTTCGGTAAGGGTTGGACGAAAGGCAAGGGGGGTAGCAAGAAGGATTCTGTCCACCAGGCCGTGTCCTTGATCCATCCGTGCGATCAATTTGGCAGCGTTGACAAGTTGCGTGGAACGAAGGAGTCGGAAGGGCTTTCTTCTTGTTTGCAATAAGTTTGACCAGTCCTGATGAGGTGGTCTTGCTGATGATGGCGTCAGTGAAGTCAAGATTTTCCAGTGGATCCTGGGCTGGATACTGGATAGCAGAAGATTTTTCTGTATGAGAGAAAAGTAACATATTATAATCTGAAAGTAGTCTTATCAATAGAAGCTCTTTTTTTGACTGGACCGAAAGCGAGCAAAAGCGCGGGAAAATTATTGTCCTACCGAGAGCAAGGTGTTACGAGAAGTGAATTTGGATATAAAAAAAAATTCAAATTGAACTTACCTATACCTGCCAACTTTTTCTGAGATGTAGGCGTGAGATTTTTATCCTGGGAGTGCTGAGATTTTTGAAGACGACACGATCATTTCCGAAGATTCCCGAAGAAGTCCGAAGTCTTCCGAAGACGTCCGAAGTTTTCCGAAGACATCTGAAGTCTACCAAAGTTGAAGTTATCGAGAAAACGCTTAGCCACAAGCTTATGAGTGATCTACCAATTTTGCATACTGTGACGAAAGCGGAAACAGCCCTCGCATTTCCCAGTCCCAGTCCTAGGACGCGCTTAAACGCGAGCTCGCTCCCAATGCTTTTCACTTCAAAAATCAGACATCGCGAGGTAAGGTATTGTCATTTATTCATTTTACACATGGTTTTGGTTCCTTACATGCGTCTGAGTTAACATATTTTTGGAAATTGTGTCAAGCAGACGGCAACAACTCACATTTTTCAATCAGGCGTGAGAAATTGGCCCGCAGGCGTGAGACTCGTGAGTTTTCAACCCGCAGGCGTGAGACTCACGCCTAAGGCGTGAGAGTTGGCAGGTATACTTACCCGTTCCTGGATATCCCACAAATAGAGTAAATGTTTAGCGGTTGCTTGTGTGTAGTGGTGTTAACTTGAGCGTTGTTGGAAGCCAGTATGAATGCTGTTGTTGTAAGCAATGAAGGAATAAAAT
>JAHPZR010017421.1:0-15000 GCA_019787425.1 Platygyra sinensis
AGGAGGTATGGGACGCAAATGTTTAAGATATCATAGCTGACTCACAGAACTGATATCCGTGGAGAAAGGTGAAGACTATGCAAAGACATTGACGTGGATAAGAGGAAAAGTTTCTTTCTCTATTTTAAGATCAGTGCTACTCTGCCTCAGAGGCTCCAGATCAAATAAGAGGAGAACCAATAATGTTAAAGACACTGATGTAGACGTTGAACTTGCCAGATCTAATGTTAAATGACTTTTCAATTCTTTTTTTTCTTTTTTAGTAGTTTTTTTTTTCTTTTTAGTTATAGTTCTTACCTGTTTGGAGATATTATTTGTTAGGCCTGTTTATATCAATGATTTATATCAATAATTTAAGAACTTGCTGCCCTTACTGTTTTATAATTTATAATAATAATAATTACTCAACTGTTCTTTTAGCCTTTTCAATCTTGTAAGTAATTATTGTAAAGTTTTAATAAAGTTTTCATTATTATTATTATTGTTGTTGTTGTTGTTGTTGTTGTTATTATTATTATTATTAAAAGAAATAAACTTCACTCTTAACAAGAGGGAGTTTGGGATGCAATTAAGTTGAGATATGGTTGGGAATTCAATGACATCCCAACGGTGTGCATCTGCAGGGACTTGTTTGACACTGACCATGCTTTGATTTGTATGTGTGGAGGATATATTTTTCAGCGACACAACGAAATTCGAGATCTCGAGGCTGAAATTATGCCAGCCATGTGTACTGACGTCAAGATTGAGCCGGTTCTCCAAGAAGTTACAGGGGAAGTGCTGCCGAGGGGGGCCAACAAGGCCCCTGACGAGAGGCTGGATATCCGTGCGCGGGGCTTCTGGGCTAGAGAACAGTCTGTGTTTTTTGATGTTAGGGTATGCCACCCTAATGCAGACTCAAACAAGAATCTCACCTTGGAACAGATTTACAAGCTTCACAAGAATGAGTAAAAAAAGGCCTTTACTCGTCTAGGTAGAATGAAGGTAGAATGGGGCACATTTACACCATTGGTTTTTACCACTACTGGAGACATGTCTAACGAATGTCAATTTTACCATAGCTGTCTCGCTGAGCTACTGGGAGTGAAGAAACAGGAGAGTTACGCTTCCACTATCTCATTGGATTAGGACTCGAGTTCATTTGCCATTTTGAGGGCTGCATTGGTTTACCTACAAGGCTCGCATTCTAGGAGTAGAACTGCTCCAAATGTACAGGAGACTGATCTAGAACTAGAAGTCTTCGTCAGATGTTGATAGTTTTGTCCGTCTGTAAATACCTTTATCTTTCTGACACCGACTTTATGGCAAAAAGCGTTTAAACATTCTTTAATATTGATTTGTAATTTTTCTTTCCTTTATGTTATCAAATTTATAATAATAAGAGTTGTTTAATTAACAAATAAAGAAGCCTAAGCCGTGTATTACACTGTGATAAAACACGACAGGCATTTGAGGAAACGAGGGAAATGTAGAAAGCACGAGCCGCAGGTGAGTGTTTTCTACATTTCTCGAGTGTTCTCAAATGACTGGAGTGTTTTATCACAGTGTAATACACGGCTTAGGCTTCTTGATTTGCTTTATGATATAGATTTTACGCGCGCAAAACAATAAAACACGCTTTTTCTAGTTTTATACTCTGATAAAACATAGGTTTTTGACCAATCAGAGCGCGCGCAGGGTCCAATCTATGTTATAAATTTTTTATATTAATATACATGCTTATTATTATTATTATTATTATTATTATTATTATTATTATTATTATAAGTAGTAGTAGTAGTAATATTGGTATTAGTATTAGTATCAGTATCAGTATCAGTATCAGTATCAGTATCAGTATCAGTATCAGTATCAGTATTAGTATTAGTATTAGTATTAGTATTTTTATTTTTATTATTATTACGACTTTCCTAGTTACATTTACATAACCATTAAAATCAATCTATTAATGTTTGCTGTCTTTCTTTCTTTTAGGGAGAACATCTTACAATTGTTGATAAACAGCAAGATCATTGGTGGATAGCCAAAAATTCCAGAGGGTTTGTTTTTGTTTTAAGCATTGATGTCTGTCTGTTGAAAACTGAAGCCACAGTATTTTTCCCACAAATTAAAGGGACATGCCAGCAAAACCCACATTCTGTTTCACTGTTATCAGGGTTCTTCCAAAAAAAAAGAAAGAAAGAGGAGAATGACCTGTAGTGTCCAGTAGTGAGAATTCACAACCTCTAATTCAAAACTAAGGGAGAAATAAAGACCCAGAATTTTCAGCTGGGAGAGTAGATAAAAAGGTATTTAAAGCTAGAAGACTTATTGAGAACGTTCCTTACTTACATTTTGTGTCTTGGAAAATCTTGAGAATTCCTGGCACACCCAGGACTATATACTAGGCGATCATTTTTGGTGGCTGCTGGTGCTTATGGAGAACCCTGTTGTTTTAGCTTGAAGATTTACCATTCATGTCCGGCCCAATACACCTGAACTGAGTTGGTTTACTCTTTCTTGAGTTGACCCATCTTACCAGAAGTAAGTTTACGAAATATTCAAATTTGAAGTGAATTCCATTTACTCGGCTGGAGGTTAGCTTGCCAAGCAAAGGATGGCTGTTAATATTTTGACAGATTGTGATGACCTGTCACAGCCTAAGTTATCAGTACATCATATTCACAGTCAGGACATATTCTTGGTATGCCACAAACAATGTTCTTTATTGTAATACCATGAGGCCAAACATGCTACACATAATGTATAGTCTTTGTTCTCCAACTGCGTGTTCCAAACACACTAAACAGTATATGTATATTTGCATACATGTAGTACCTTGTTTGTTCTGATAAGCACGAGACCAATACCACAAACATGCCACAGATGTTTTATTCTTCATGCGAAATAACTTCTGGTGAGACAGATCATTCACGGCTGTTGTCAATCTGACTCAGTTCAGGATTATTGGACAACCCTCAAAGCAGGAGAATGAACAACCTCTGAGACAGGAAATGTTGAAAAAGTATAGTGCTGTAAATCAAAACCATCAATTTATGGCCTTAGCATGAAGTGCACAGGCCATAAATTGAAGGGGAGAAAATGAGGATCTGGTAACTTAAAGCCAGTTCAGACAAAGAATATGAGGTTAGTTTCTGTGTTTGATAAGTTCAGGAACAGCTTTAAATTTAAGTGAACTCCACAGTAGAATAATATAGCCCACTAAATTGACTACTCACAGTGCATGTACTATTGCATGTACTAACTAGTGATATTAATAATAAATTAATGTTTTAATATTATTATTTAGGGAGCAGGGTTACATTCCAAGTAATTATGTCAGGAGACAAGGATTGGAAAGTGAAAGGTTTGTTTGATTCCAGTTTACATGTTTGGACTGTTTGTAGGAAATGTTTTGGTTGTGTTCATCTGTTTCAAAGAATTGTTGTTCTGCTGGTGTAAAGTGGCTCTGATGTGCTCTAAACTTATTACATGTATCTGTTTCTTTTTGTGCATCTTGAAAATCTGTCACTGTCCTTGTAATACACCAACTTTAAGATGTTTATGTGGTATGTTTTGATTTAGCTGTCCCTGAGCAAATTTTATTATCAAATCAGGAGTTTTTCTGTTTGTGGTAATAATGAATGGGCAAGCCTTAAACTACAATGGTGTAAATGTTATAAAATTATATTGTCAAAAAGAAACCTATCAATGTTTTACGACTGCTGCCTTCTTCAGGGTTCAAAAAACTTAGGGTTAGGCTTTGACATTGTCAACAAGTCCAAATGAAACGGTTCTGGCACATTGTAAGAGACATCCATGCCAGCCAAAGACTATTTGCCAAGATTAGCAATAATATAGGTGGAAGTTTGAGAGAATACGAATAGCTGTGAGAATGCATGCTACAGATTAGTGTTTACATAGCGTGAAGGGTTCCCTATCAAAACTGTTTCTATAACTAGAGACAAAGGGAAAAAAAAGCAAAAGGCCATATAAACAAAGCTAAAAGCCACATGATAAACAACTTATAAACCTTTCAAACATTGCAAAATGTTGCCTCCTTTGTAAGCAAAACTATGGGATACTAATAATACTAGTTATACCTATCGTTAAACACCAATGAGAGAGTGAACTATTGTTGATGAGGATAATGGTTGTTCAGCAAGTATTTTATATGAACAAAATAGATTCCATCTCTTTAGTAATAGATCACAGATGAGGTCAAAATGTGGTAAGAACAAAAAAAGTGGCTCATGAGGTGATAGCCAAGTGTGTCACTAATGTTCTTACCACAGTTTGACATCTTCTGTGATCTATTACTGAACAGACGCACAGCAACATGGAATCTATTTGTTTTATATAATAAAGAATCAAACTACTACAGACAAAAGTTTTTTTTCAAAATATTTCAGCATAACTCAAAAGCTGGCCTTTGCCCACTTTAGTAAACATGAAAAAAGCCATTTGACATAATCTGTTGTCTATACAAAATGAAGCATTCTCATTGGTTGCTTTGTGTAGCAAAGAATTGTGATTGGTCCAGGAAAATCATGCCACTGTCGCGCTTGAATCGAGCAGTTGCTTATAGTGGAATGAAATTGAAAACTTACAGCAAAAACAGAATTGAACTGTGAAATCTACTAATCTCAAACAAAGTGCTGGAAAAGTAAAGTCAGTCAAGTTATTTGAAGACCAATTTTGTGTTTGGTTTAATCTCTCTCGACTGCCAAAAATTTTATAAGTCATTTTCTAAAAGAGAAACTGCTATTTGTTTCTTCTTCCTGCTTCTCATACCTGTTCAATATCTTGACAAGACTTTTTTGTACCTTATCTTCCATCCAGTCGTGTAAAGTATAATCAAAATTCTCAAAACTTTCCGTCGCTTTAAAACAGAGAGTAAAACTTTGTAATGATGACTTTAATCGTGTGTCTGTCCTCTAATAGATCATAGGTGAGAACCAATCAAAATGTAAGAATAATTTGGGTTGTATTAGATGTACTGACATGGTATGAAGACATGGATTGGTTTTCGGTGGAATTTATATTTTGTTTGAAATTTTTATAATGTGAGAAATTGTAATTTAGGTGACTTTGAGAAGGAAGTTCTATTTCTTATTTTATCTCTTCAGAAATAATATGGCTTTTTTTTCAAAGTCATGTCTTATAAACTGGCTGTTAAATATTGATTGACAACAGTTCTAAGAACTGCAAACTCCGTTATCTATCAGTGGGTCTCGGTGTCACTACACTAGTGCAGCAGACTTTCTTCGTGTTAGGTGCTTCCATCCCGAGACATAGTGAACAAATATAGAGGCCTGATAAGTTCAGAAATCCCTTGGTATTTCTACACAGCAGTCAAGCATTCTCAACAGGGTCGAATGGAAATTTGGGTGGAAAAACAGAAAGAATTTCTGACAGCCAGGTAAATAAAAAACCGTGCCCGTGAGTCACACAAAGTTTGGACAATTTGTGAATTGCAAACCCTAAACATTGTATAAATTCACTTGGTGTTTCTGACCAAAGATCGAAATACTCTAATCACCCTTGGTAGGTTTCAAATAAGAACAATACTTTTTTGGAAATTTATTATCTATGAATTTTTTTACCGCCAGGTATCTAGGTTTTTGAACAACTGTGCCCAAAGCCGTTCGTAAGTCAAGATATTTATAGTATGCCCAACCGAATAGAATTTGTATTTCTTAACAAATATTGAGTACTCCCCGAGGGTTTCAACTGCAAGTTTGGAAGATATCATTCTCGAGTTGATTCCAGAGAAACTCGCTCTTGATGAGCTTATCAGTTATGAGATTCAAACGTAAGAAATCCCAGTTTAATGCACTTTTAAGAAACAAAATTTGCCGAAATAAATTATGAATCATTCTTAACTGAAGAACCAAACGATTAAACTGAAAAAAAATGATGTTTGGAAACTTAAAGCCTGGTGACGTCCAAAGGGAAAATAGTGTTTTTTATTGACTTGTGCCAAGTAAGTTCCGGCTACATGCTGATATGGCCAAAAAAATCATGATCCCACGAGCTGAGAAAATCTGAGTTTTTTTTTGCATAACCTTCAAACCATGTATGGGCCACTGCCTCAGCAGGCTCACGTTTTCGCTCGCCTGACTTGTTGGCGATCGTATCGGATATCACTATTGTTAACAACCCTTATCACTATCCTGTCACAATTATTCTGTTCATATTAAAATCCAGTTATTGTATTGTAGCTGGTTCCAACCTGAAATGTCAAGACAATTGTGCGAGGATATTTTAAAGAAAGAGGTAACTATGCAAACCTTGATCACGTTATGTGCAGCAATAAAATGTGCAAAGATTTGCCCTAGATATTGTTTTCGTGAAGATGAGTCTGTGTTATAGCTTTATTACTTGTCAGGCCAGAGCTTATCTCTGGGTTCTGTATCGTAGTTCAACAAGGAATATGTGTACTCCCCCTGGTTGGTATGCTGGTCCATCGCTGTTTAGTTTTCAGGTAGCGGTTTATACATACACCTGGGTGAGGAGAAGTACACAACACAGTGATCCAGATCGCATCCAATATGAAATTGCTCCTTATTGTCAATTCAGAAAATACTTTACACTGTGTAATGGACTTGTAAATTCATGAACCAAATGGAACGAGTATAGCCCCTCAAAATTCTGACACAATGGAGACCTTAAGTCGGAAAGCAGAAAGTAACATGAAAGCAAAGAAAGTCCAGATAAACTAAAAAAACTGAAAACCTGATCATAACGTTCTGTAACATTTACATCTTTGTCATGGTTATTAGCTGCAAGGCTCTTCAAGTTCTGTATGCCTTCATCAGCTAAGCACCTCTTACTTTGTCGTAGTTTTAACTAATCAGCGTATTTCCTGAGGGTCTTTTGTAAAATGCCAACCACCTTGTGCAGTGTTCTTCTGTTACTCAGCTCAGTTTAATTTACTTTTATAGATATTATACTATGTAAACTTACCCAAATATAAATTTATGTTGTTAATATTGAAATTTCAAATAATTTTGATGTTTTGTTTTACAGGGAAAAGAAGGTTGTTTTGTGGTTCGAAATTCAAGTAAAGAGGGAATGTACACATTGTCTGTTTTGTAAGTGTGTAATAGATATTCTTTGCTGAAGCAAATGCTGTTTTGTTTTTAGTGATAATTGTGGCTTAAAAGATTTCAATTTCTTTTTATTGTTTTTTGAAGACATGGTGATCATGTTCGTCATTATCACATTAAGAAAGACAATGGACAGCTTTATATATCAGACAGACACAGATATCCTACCGTGCCTGAACTTATCAACTACCATCAGCATAACAGTGGAGGTAATATTGGTGCAATAAAGCCTTCATTTACAAAACAATGATATTCTCTTCCTTGCTGACTTGATTTTGTGTCATTGCTTCACTTTACTCCCGTCTCCTGTGTTTATGTGCTCCTTCTCTAGATGCGTGTTATTAGCTCCCTGATTTTTAAATACTCCACATGGTTACTGGAAGTCCTTTTTGTAAAGTATAATTTGTCAGTGACCTGACATTGAATGGTAGTTTGTGAGTGAGTAGAAACGTACCCAATAGTAACCTTAAGATGAATACAAAGCTAAACCTGCATGTATAGGTTGACATCTCTTGGAAATACTCTAGATTACTATGAACACAAAGTGGCCGTATTCTTGTAAATGTAAGTAACCAGTGATCCACCTCTCTAGTTAAATGAAAAATAAACGAAAGTTCAGAGATTGCTGTTGTAGTTTTTTTTGGCGTAAGGGCAGTGACTCTTACATGGATACTGGTTATTAGTGTTTTTTTCAACTTAAGTAGTTTGTACTCCAATCCATTACATCCCATCCTATTCTATTCTATTCCATTCTGTTGTGTTCTCTTCCATCTATTGGATTCTGTTCTATCCTATTGTTTGTTTTCAGGTAAGAGATTGTTAATGTTTCTCAATTTTAGGTTTAGTTACTAGATTACGGCAGCCACCTTCATTTGGTCAAGCACCTGTTGCAGCGTTTGGACATGGTACGTGTAAAACGGACAACAACAATTTGTTATGTTCCTGTCCTTTTCTAAGAGAAAGCATCCCCATTCATTGACCAGTTCATGGTCACATAGCGTGTTACAGAGGGACAAACAAGATTAACAGAAGTGTAGCGTGATGTCTACCAATTAGTGCCCTCTATCAACTGCAACTGTAGAAATCTGGCTGTATTCATAGGATAGCTCAAAGGCATGTCAGTTTGCAAAATTATCTCGCACAGGAGTCCATTACAGTCTTGCATAGAAATTTCTAAACCTAATGAAAGTTAAAATTCTCAAAATATACAGCTAACCTAAAGAAGCGCTTCTGAATGCAATTTTCTATGTATTTAATAGACTGGACAATTCTTTTTACCTTTGTATCATTCAATCATTTTGATGGCTATCTCATTCTGATAATTTTCTGAACTTCCTGAAGACTGCAAAAAATTGGATGTGTATGACTTCTACTTGTCGTCTTTTTTCTTCCATTTTAACATCTAGTCATTTGTTCCTGTTTCACAGATATATGGGAAATGCCCAGATCAGAAATTGTTCTTGGCGATGAGCTCGGTACAGGCCAGTTTGGGGTAAGAATGAATATTTCTAGATTACGATATTGTTGGTCATTTTAATGAGTTGCGATTTTGCTTTTGACAGACTGTGAAAAAAGGTACATATCGAGGAAAAATGACTGTGGCTGTCAAAATGATGAAGGAAGGTGCGATGTCTGAGGACGACTTCATAGATGAAGCTAAAGTTATGACGTAAGTATGCATTAGAAAGCCTCCCTATTGTGTTTAGATAGAAACTCAAAAATTAAGACCTTTTTATTGAAGAAATATAAAACATTTCCGGGTCTTTATCGAGGTGTAGAAATACGACCAATTAGAGACCCACAGTCTATTTAGAACATGTTAGGATGGGCTCGAGATGGTTGTTTCTACAAACACGCAAAAAACCAGACCAAGTAAACAAGCTTGATAAAACAAGGATTTACTCTATAGTACAAAGAACATCATTTTCTTGCGGGAAAGAGCTTGCCCATGCAGGACTTAGTTCATTTTGCCCTCTACATAGCTCGCTACATTCTAATAAGGCACATGGTATATCTGGTTACAGGCAGTTCCAGCATCCTCATCTTGTGCAGCTCTATGGTGTTTGCAGTGAGAAACCGATTTATATCATCACGGAGTTCATGTCCCAAGGTGAGTTGTTCCAACCCTAAATGTTTGTGTACTTCCGTATTTGGCTTTTCATGAAACTTTGGCCCAAACACGATGAGGTTAGTATGGGGTTCAAACGTCGTTGAATATCCTGTGTTAATAACTGCATGACTCGGGTTCATATTTTCTAGGCTGTCTTTTGCACTACTTGCGGAAAAATCATACTCGCCTGCAGTCCGCTCAGATGACAGAAATGGTTCGCCAAGTGTCATCAGCCATGAAGTATCTGGAAAGTAGAAACTTTATCCACAGGGATTTAGTAAGTGTGTAGCAGAAGCTTAAACATGTTGCAACCGTTAGGGCGTTGGCGCCCATTATTTCTGCATACATAACTCACTATCGAGCGCATGCGCTAAGGAAAAAATTATAAGCTGCTTTTTCGGGTCGCAAAACGATTAACCTCCAAGAAAATACGATGACCCGCCAGTTGTTTGCATATCTGACATAAGTTGGTCGTTGTATTGCTGCAGCAAGACCAAATCAGAACATGAGAAGATTAGGGTGCAAAATTCTTTAAGAGGTTTTGATAAAATCGTTTTAGGAGATGTAAGTAAGTGCGAAATGCGAAACTTAAAGTTTGAGCTTTTTATTGAAAGCAAAATATACAGTATCAGTAAATGTAGCAGGGCCTAAGTCAAGGTCAACACGCGTCAACAAGCCGTTTTATATTTCTCTTGGGACCTGGCATATTTTTCTGAGAAGTCTTAAAGGGAGATAGATCTGCATTTGGTTTCTCAGAAGAAACATGTCTAGCTGAATAATGCAATAACAACTCATTTTTGTGCTATTGCAATTTCAACAAAGAACGATTCCTTTTCTTGTAATAAATGTCATTTAGGCTTTGAGCGCATTGTAAGTGAACTTTTCCTTCAACCTATACTTTACTCAAATAACATGGTTCCTCTATGATTGTTCCTGACATCAAGGAGATATCGGGAACTAGACCTCTTTATAAGATAATACTAAAGCGACCTTAAGAAGTTGTTTAAAGGGTTGAAAAGTATTGCAATCCAGTAGAATTAGATCGGCATAAAACTGATGTCTTTCTTGCTTGGATTGAATGTATCTTAAGTTTGAACCTTAATGGCGAGTGGAAAAAAGCAATATCTTTTATTAGTTTGAAAGCCAGTGCCTATCTATCTCGTGTTTGTTGCACAATCATGATCTGTTGTTGAATCAGGACTTAAGGCATGGAGGTATTTATCCAATTACAACATTCCAATAATTCATTCCTTACATCTTCATCATTGATAGACATTACAACTACTACAGCTTGATGCAAAATTACATGTAATTTAAAAAAGCCATATTTGGAGGTAAATAAAATTAATTTATCAGCCATGTGTTTCTTTACCAGGCAGCAAGAAACTGTCTCATAGGAGATAATAACATTGTAAAAGTGGCGGATTTTGGGTTAGCAAGGTTAGTGTGGAAGTTAGAACTTGCATGATTTATATAGTGGAAATTAAAAAGTCATCTACACAACAGAGATTACACCAGGGCTTCATTGCTTGTCACGAGTTCAGAAAAGGCAGCAGCGTATATAGCAAGCAATTTTATGTGAGTCGAGTTCATGATGGCATGCTTGACTACATAGGCCATTATTTAATTAGTGCAAAGAGAATACAATGCCCATAGCGTGAAAAGCCTTCGGAGATAATCAGGAACTACTTAAATGTCCCAAATAGAGTTGTAGCATTGTCACACTGCCGACCCCTTTTAGGATTGCTGTGCAAATGGGTGGTTCCCACCCGTAATATTTTGCTTTCTAATGCAAGTATTGCAAGTGATGATTTATTGTGTATCTTTCAATTATCAATATATAGATTTAGCCATGCCTAAAAGCGGAGCTCCTGGGCCGGGTTACTCAAAGCCTTATTAAGCTAACCCAGGTTAATCAAGAACTGTTTTGATTCGAGTTTTGTAACTTTGCGATGAGGTTTTCTGTATATTGTTTCGCCGTCTGTCTTGAGTTTGAATAAGCTCATAACACACAAAACAAAAGCAGCGAAAAAGATTTGAAACCAGCACTTCGTCAGCGGTGAACTTCAAAAAACAATGTGACCTCGATGAGCTCTAAACTTGAGCCTGAGATATGGTCACGTGATACTAGTCAGGGATACCTTATTTTGACAGGTGTGAATTAACAAATTCTTTTTCATGTGTCTGTCCTGTTCTTGATCATGAACTTCCTCATAACATTTTCAAAGTAGTTGTAGATCCACAGACGCTTTGACAATGCTATCGCGAAACTTTTATTGTCAATAGCAGTACAGGCGCATGAAAAATAACTTCAATTTGTTGTTTACGATAACAAATTGACAAATCGTCCGCTCTCGCTCGTTGATTCATCGCGTAAATCACAAATTCATGTGTCTGTCTGCTTGTTGAGAACGAAAATTAGTCAATGAGCACGCGAGAATCTCTGCACTTATTGTAAAATTGACCTTAATAGGGATGTCCAATATCAAAGAAGGACGCTATAAACTACGACTGCATGTCTCGGTCAACCTGTTCGCTGAGATACAGTCGCCATCTTGCGCGACTCTGCCGTACACGCCCTCGAGGAATACCGCTAGCCATGATGACCTGGAGAAAATCAATTCATGGGTTCCCTTTCATTTCCTATATGAGTATGGGGCTCCGCTTGGCGGCCCTTCTGGCAGCCGAGCTCGGCTATGAATGAAGACAGGGCACCTAGAGAAGTATGAAGACAATAACTGATCAATACCTAGTAGAGTGATGTTGGTGTTGCTTTGGCAGATACGTCATCGATGATGAATACACTGCGTCAGAAGGCACGAAATTTCCAATAAAATGGGCATCACCTGAGGTCATTCTTTACACCAAGTTTAGCAGTAAATCGGACATCTGGGCTTTTGGTAAGAACTGTCTGTTTTAATCGATTTGTCAGGCAGTCAGTCAGTCTGTTTTTCTGCCTCTTTGTCAGTTGGTTACTCCGTCTTTAACTCTTTTTGATGATCACTAACTTGGGAACCAAGGTGTTGAAGTCAACATGTTTGTGTGGTGTACTAACAGTTAGTTTGTGTAGTAGTTCTACCTTAGTGGCAATGTAGTTAACCGTAGACAGAGTTTTCGGTTGAATTCAATTGAAAACTGTGCCTTACGTTAGTCCTTAGTGATTTTGTACACCCGGGTTTCTACACAAGTTACTGCGGATCCTCACTGAGCAGGGTGGACAATGTGAGGACGAAATTTATCATCAATAGGAGGACGGACACAAAAAACTAACGTCATAAAAGAATACCAAAACGATCGTGGAAAAGTGAGAGAGAACCTGAACTTCTCGTCGCCAAAATGATTCCGAAACTTGGTCATAAGCTTGAAACTACCTACAACAATGCAAATAGAAAATGCAGAAACTAATTTCCTAAAGTTAACCTTCATTCCATTTGGAAATTCTTGAAAACCCACAGAATTATTACCGATTTCACTCAACTTGCACAAACAAATACTTCGAAATGGTAAAGTCAACAGATTGATTTCATTTGGTTCCACGGCAAACTTTGCCACTAATACGTGTTTTCGCATTACAGAAAATCTAATCCGAATTACAAGTCATCTTCAATGATTTCGATGAATTCACCGTCAGATTCCCTTTTGCCGCTTAATACCATGCATGATCAGGGACTGACAACTCTGAAAACGGTGTAAAAAGTTAGGCGAAAACCAAGATCCGTTTGTGATGACGCCATCTACTCATCTGAACTCTTACTGACGATATAAAATTTGACATTTAAATGTCCGATTGTATCCACTATGCCTAAACGTTACCTCTTGCAATATGTTGTTCGGTTTTTTTGGACAGGTATTCTTACGTGGGAAATCTTCAGTGCGGGAAAGCAGCCGTATCCTGCCATCAACAATCAAGATGTGGTTCAAAAGGTCTGTGTTTGTGTAATTACTTACCCACAATCATGGACAAAAGTGTTGACACATTTGAGCAAAACAAACGCTTTCTATCGGCATCCTTCCGAAATTTCAAAAAACATCTTTTTCGTCCATAGCCAACCCCCCGTCGCCCCCTTTTCAATGTTGCAATACGCTCCGTAGATACTTTCACATGGTTACAACATTGAAAAGGGGAGAGGGGACCGAGATGTCAAAATTGGAGATTGAAAAACTCACGCGTTTAACGAAACAGGTCTTTTTCGGGGAGTGTCTCTACTGCTTTTGTCCTTGATTGCAGTCTTAGAGGGGCCGTCCGTTGTGTAAACAGCTTTCGCTGAAGGTGTCTAGATTTGGAACTACCTTTATTCTATTCAGTTAGTAATTTAAGGCCGAACAGTTTACCCTATTTTAATGAATTACTAAAACTCCAAGCAAAATACATGTAGCACATCATTTCCTAGATTCGTATCGTTTTGTATGTCTTAGTAAGCAATACAATGGCACAAAGAAGGCTTTGTCAAAACTTTCTGGGGTTTGAACGCGGATTGGTTGGTCAAGATTCTATTACGTAGCTGAAATACGGAAGCATTTATTGCTATCGCTCTTTCGCGAAATCTTTATATTTTGTTTCTGTGGTATTCCCCAACGTTGCTTGAACATTTGTTCAACCAATTAAGACTAATATATCAGCTGCTCCGGCGTGTGGCGTGGCTGTTAATTTCCAGTAGTAAAATGAACCCTTTCCCGTAACTATTGCACTACCGTCCTTGCAAAACCCTTTACCTGGTCTTTAATATCATATCATTCAGCCTTAACTCTCTTCTTCAACACCTCCTGTACTGCATGTGCTAAACAAGCATCAGACAACTGAAACTTAGAGTTCATTTACGCACAGTATTACTTTGGTCGTCTTTGATCAAACATCTCTTTTATATTTGCCAACTACACTGTGATCAGTGGAATATTTTATTTCTGTCTTTGTTGGGTTTGAAAATCGTCAAACTGACTCTTAATATATCGGACATACGATGGAACAAGGAAACTGTATGATGTTTCTACGTTGGAACTTACACTTAACTGTTGGGCGGACCAATGGAATAAGGGCATTTATTATCCAACAGCACCTCGTAGAGTACAAATAATGCCCAGAACGAGTACAAATATCACGCGGTATTTGTACTCCAGAGGACCGGTTAGACGGGTTTGTTTGCTGTGGACCAATCAGTTAGCTGGATTTCCCGCGCCAATTAATTCCGTTCCGCTTTGCATACTTCTGTCACGCATTCCCCGAAAATAAGTATCCGCAAAATTCGCCCACACGGACATAACAATTTGGCGTGTTGGATAATAAATCTCTTATTAGACGTTTTGTTGTGTAGTATCGCTGAGGGCTCGTCAAAATACGGCACAACTCATAAAAATACCCAGCGATACTACACAACAAAACGTCTAATAAGATATATATACTTGCGTTACATTTTGCAGGTCGTCAATGGTTACCGGCTTCAAAAACCCACCAGGTGCCCTGATGAGATGTATCGAATTGTAGAAAGGTGCTGGCACGGGGTAAGTTCTGTTCAGGTTCTCTCACTTTCCACGTACCACTTACTGTCACACATGTCATTTTTTTGGTCTATCCACGTGATTTTTCCTTTGCTTAATGTCACCTGTCATGTAATCAACTTGAGCTTTCTGACTCGGTAAGAACTGAATTATGGATTACGTACCCTGAAAAGCCGCAATGTAAGAAGAAGGCGAGGGCCAGAACACTTTAGGTAGGTAGGTAGTTAGGTTACGCAGCGGAGCTAAATATTCTACGTTGTCACCGCAATGAGAGATCAGATTACATCTACATCTACATTTCTTAAG
>JAHPZR010017421.1:20000-22500 GCA_019787425.1 Platygyra sinensis
CCCTACCCCGGGGTGAAATGCTCCCTTATTTTGATGTTGTGACGTGGTCCAGCGATGATGGTGGTTTTAATTGGAATTAATTAATTAAACAAACATTAACGTTAACACCTTATTACCGTATTGCTTTAGCACCGTCAACCCCCAAACCATCCCAATAGTGCACTCTGCACTAAAACCCAGTGTCTAGTGATGGTATAATCTCATAAATTTCCCCGTGCGCTCATGTATCAGCCACCACCACCACCACCATCATCGCTGGACCACGTCGCAACATCACCATAAGGGAGCATTTCACCTGCAAATCCAGCAATGTTGTCTATTGCATTTCATGTCGTCGCTGCTCGGTCCTATACATTGAGGAAACCGGGCGTATGCTCAGGGAACGCACTGGTGAACACCTTCGAGCCATTACGAGAAACCCGCCCGGTTTCCGTGTTGCGGAACATCTCAACAAGCCCGGACACGGACTAGACGACATAGAGGTACGCTGCGTGAAACAATGCAGGGGTACTAACGACGCCAGACGCCGCGACGAAATGAGCCTAATTTTTAGTGCAGAGTGCACTATTGGGATGGTTTGGGGGTTGACGCCGCTAACGCACTATGGCGCTATGGCAATAAGGTGTAAACTTTAATGTTCGTTTTATTAATTAATTAATTAATTAATTAGCAATTAGCCTTGTTTTGAGCGGGTGGGGTAGGTACTTTTTGAGTTAATTTTTTTGTAAAAAAATACCTCTTAGTCGGCGCGTCAAGTATGTTGTGGACGGTCAATGGATCAGTGAGTGAGTGAGTGAGTAAGTGAGTGAGAGATGTATGTATGTCACACCAATCAGATCGGGTCTACTATAAACAGCCAATCAAATTTCTTGTTTTAAAGGTAAATGGTATATGAGAGGATTTGATCCCGATACAGTTCAGAACGGCCATATTTATTCTTCTATAAAAGAGGAGGAAGTATTCATATATTGGGTTTACTTCGGCAAATTCGGTGGGTTAGGTTGAGGATTTTAGTTATGGACGAGATGAGCCTTGAGGTTTGAAACAGTGCGTGAGCTAGTTGTATGCAAATGAACGAGATGTTATTTTTAGTTACAAAGGTAACTTGATATTTTTGTTTTTCACAAGGAGTAAATTCAATTAGACGTCACGCATCGTTGCTTCTAGTTCTTAGTTTTTAGGGGAGACAAGACTATTTTGATTCGAAAGAGTTCGAACGTTTACAATAGGTACAGGTAACGATTGTTTTGTTCTTGTTGCATGCAAATATAGACAGATATTTTTATTTTTTAGTTACAAACAGTAATTTGACACTTTTGTTTTTCACAAGGGAGTAAATTCAATTAGAGCTAACCAATCGTCAGCACCTGTTCCCACGAGATGCTTGCTATTTTAGTTACAAATGGTAACTTGACACTTTTGTTTTTCGTGTCGGAGAAAATCGTTCGCACGAGATGTTTGCTATTTTAGTTATAAGTGGTAACTTGACACTTCTATTTTTGCTATGGGAATAAATTCAATGGGAGCTTACAAATTGTCGGCTTTTGTTTCCAGGATATTAAACAAAAAAGAAGCTTTCATTTCTAAACTGTTTTTACGTCTCTGCAGTAGCAGTTTATAGCTTTATTTGATGACATTCATTTCAGTTCGATATTTTTTGAAGACTGCGTGGCGTCAAGTTAAAGTGCAAAATCAGACTTTCTTTGTATCAGAAAGTTTTTTTTCTTTCTTTCTTTCTATTTTCGGTGAAGTAGTGTTGTTTTGTAAAAAGGGTAAACTTACGACTCGTATAAAATGCGAAAAGTTCTCTTAACGGCTTGAGTATTTTTGAGCAAAAATTCCTCTTGGGGTTGAAAGGGCTATGAGATCGGTGAGTGATGGGGAGTTATGCATGTGCGCATGTCACACCAATCACAGTGTGGGTTGTAACAAAAAACGAATCAAATTGCCTGTTAGAAAATAAGATCATATCTATAGTAATTTGGAGACGTGTCAGGTTACTGTAGTTTGTTTAGTAAAACATTTTACATGTCATCGATTCAGAATTCTGCTATCTCTGAAACCTTTCAGTTCACAAAAAAATAACTCTTGCACGCCTTGCGTGCCTATGTTTTGATAGTCTGTGCTCATTGTGATTGACCAGAGTAAGATGTTTTTCAATGCGCCATTGAGCACTTAAGAAGTAGAATAAGTATGTAATTTCATATGCATATTAACAGTATTTTCTTCCATTTTACACTCAGTCTGGTGAACATTAAAATTCAACAACACAAATCTTTGATTAAACTCATTCCCAATATTATTCTGTTGAAGTCATTTCATAAGGAGAAAAATGCAAAAGGTCATTTTGGCAAAGATAATTACCGGAAGTGGTGTACAAGGTTAGACAATGGTAAATTAAAACTTAACAACTCAGGCAAAAACTTGATGCAAGGAAATCAATTTTGTAGTTTACAGGCTGCAACTAGGATGTACTTACGTAACAGTCAAACTTTTCTCC
>JAHPZR010017422.1:0-52500 GCA_019787425.1 Platygyra sinensis
AGGTCTTTGCTTTGCTGCGAAGATCAGTTAAGAACGCGTCGACGGTTCTACCATTCTGTGTACAGGAGTTGAAAATGTAACGCTCATAGGTGGTATTTTTCTTTGGCGAGCAGTATGCTTCAAACTTTTCTATTATGGGAACCAGTTTGTCTTTTTGCTCTTCTGTGAAGGAGAACGTGTCGTACACTTCGAGTGCTTCTTCTCCAATGATGTGTAAGAAGATGGCGCATTGCGTCGCTTCTTCTTGTTTATCGGCGCCACTTGCTTTCGCGTAGAGACTCCAGCGTAGTTTCCATTTCCTCCAATTCTCCGCTATGTTTCCTTCCAACTTCAGGGGGCCCATAGGCTTCATGTGCTCCATGATTTACGATCCGCTATTCTGACACCATGTAGTAAATTGCACTGTTTTATTAAACTCAATGTGCTCTCTTTTTCTATATTCTACATGTGTTTTTGTAGAGTATCGAATCACAATGTCAATCACGTGTCCTAGTCCATAATATTCATCACATATACTGCAGCCAAAGAAAGTGAATCCTACAGCATAAAAGTGTTCAAAGTATTGTTAAGGGGCAAATTATCCATGGAGTCAACAAGCATTCAAGCATCCATGAGCTTTTAGATACTCATTGATATATAGAATGCTACATTCTATTTGATTTTATATGAAATGATTCCCAAGTATGGGGAACAATGTGAAGTATGAATAGTATTAGTACCAGTAGTATAAGTTAAGATAGTTTTGTCAGTAGCAGTAGTAGTGTATGTAATGGTTGTCAGTATTGTAAGTAATGTTACTATTGTAAGTAGTGCGAGTACAGTAGGAAATGTTAGTATTGTAAGTAGTGTCAGTTGTGTAAATCATGTTATTATTGTATGCAAGTGTTTGAGTACCTGTGTCAGAAATTCAAAGAATAACTAAGTTGGCACAGTGCAATCAACTGTAAAACAGCTTTGGATGCTGTGCAATGTTTGAAACCTGGGGGGAGATTCCTATGAAAAGATTGTGGATGCTCATTATCTTGGCTACAAATAAAGGGTTCTGGTCTCACTTAGGATGTTGATGACAAAATGTCACCATTTTTAGCTGTCAAGGTATCCTTTAGGATGAACTTACAGAAATAATAAAAGAAATGTTCTTTTTTGCTTTCTGATGATCTCTCAAGTGCACAAGTCAGGTCTACAACATCTACAAGTGTGAACAAGATCCTTTCTTGAACAGTGGCTAGTAATCAAACCAGTTTCATTTTAATTAAGAATTTGAAGTGTTTCAAAATCAGTGAACTGATATGTAAGTGCCCGCAAACTGATCCAGGACACTGGCCAATAAACTTCATACTGTATGTTGGTGAACTAACACATGTTGGTGAAACGAGAGGTTACGTATCAGAAGTAATACATCGTTAAGCTGCAATGATAATTTGTTGGGCAAAAACAATGAATCACCAGGCTGCAATAAATCCCTCAGTGTAAAGGATAAATCGCCCTTTGCAAATGATAAATAATTATTGCTTGGAAATGATAAATCGCTTGGTGCAAAAGATATATTGCTCAGTGCAAACGACAAATCGCTCTTTGCAAATGATAAATCACTCCGTGCAAATGATAAATAGCACACAACTCAGAGAAATATTGTAATGTCACAACAATAGCTCTGCTATATCTCACAGTATATATATAGTTTCAAACAAACTATAGCTCAAATATTACGGATATAATGCATTACTTTTTCAAAATACTGTATGTACTTATTTGCGATTTTTAAGATTTGTTAGAAACAGAGGACAAAAATAATACTCCGCTCCACAGTCAAGTAAATTATGAAATAAAAAACTCCCCAGCTTCAAAATTTTGGGAGTCTTTTTAAAAATTCTGGCAAGCTTTTGAAAAATTGGAACTAGTTCTGAAAATAAACCACAGGCAGCCAAGCTCAGAATACAAAGAGTTACATTGGTTTTTTTATAACTTTTTTTGACTATGCAAAACGTGACTCTTGCCTTGCAGCACTTGGAGGTGTAGCTCTACAACAGTTTGAATTTACAAAGGTTTGTATGGCAATTCAACAGTTTTGCTGGAAAAGTCAATTATTCTTACATTTTATTCACAAAAGATTAAGTTAGGTTAAAAAAACAATGTAACTCCTGGAATTCTGAGCTCGGGCCACCTGGAAGCAAACCACCATAATACTGTGTTACTTAATATGTATATTTTAATCAGCAGCTTACAAAAAATATCTAATAGAATCATTTAAATATTACATATGATTATCACAGTAGTACGTACCAATATGGAGTAACAAAAGGACTGACTATTCAGTACCAAAAAACATCAACTATGAATCAGTGACAGGAAAAGCCAGTGCAGACTTTAAAGCAGAGATGAAACAAATTAATTGAACTGTTTCCCTTAGGAGCAGTCACTCAGTGTTACAAGTTTAATTACTATATGAAACAATATGAAAACCTTGGAAAGAGATAAGTCGCCCTGTTCCGCTCCAAGAAAATCATAAATGGCAACAACAACTTCAGCTGGAGTTCTTTCAGGTGCTTTCTTTTCTTTAGGCTGTGGTGGAGGTGCTTCACTCTGTAATCATGTACAACATTATACTATTATTATCAACATCATTATATGGCAAACAAATTATAGCTCACATAATTTTTTTTTCGTACAGAAAAAATGGACGTGCTTAAATTTTTATGAACCAGTTGTTGAGATTGTCTCAAGCCCCAGTCTCGCGACCAGATTGTAACAAAGAAATTAACTTTTTTTGTAAGTACAAAAAAATAAAGTAAGGATATTTGGCCCTACAAGGTTTTGACCTCTGAGGTCTGAAATCTCTGTAGGTATCATATGAGTCCCTTCACAGAGGAGATAATGATGTTTATATATAATTTAAGAATATACAAATGTGTACATACAGAATATATCCTAGTGCAACAGAAAGATGCACAAGGTGGTGTCAGTTGAAACAATTTAAGGGTGTAAGGTGGTCCCTGGAAGGGAAGACCAAGGGATTGGTTGCAATTTTGCCATGTAAATCTTTGATTGTACTCCCATTCATACAATGCGATTCACTACCAATACGAATGAAATCAATCAGTTTCTGTAATAATTATTATATAATGCATTCCACTCAAACAGTTACATGTATTATCCACAAACATGTAGCAACCACCAATATATCTTCAAGAAATGATACTTACAGCACCAGGAATTGGAGGCAAGGGCTGTGAAGTTATGAAATGTGACGATCTCTCATTCTGTGCATAACCTCCACCTTGAAAAACAAAGATGGAAATGAATATATAAATGTATATATAACAGTTTAAAAAGTCCAATTAAGGGCGCGTTCGTTTGGGATATTCCGGAATAAGAATATATTCCGGAATGTATTCCGGAATATATTCCGGCTATTCTGCTCCTGGGAGCAGAATAGCTGGAATGGAAATCCAGGTATTCCAAAATTACCTGACTGTGTTAAGTGTTTATAAGAGACAAAATTTATTCTCACAACTGATCAACTGGAAGACAGATGCATATAGATGACATCATAAACATTTTTTGACTTTCTTTATTGTTATAGAACACATAGATTCCATGTTGCCATGCATCTGTTCAGTAATTGATCGCAGAAGAGGTCAAAATGTGGCAAGAACATCAGTGACACACAGTGGACACTTGGCTATTGCCTTGTGTACACTAACTAGGTTTTACAACATTGAAAATGTCATCTAATAGTGCTCAACACTAAGCAGGGGTTGAAATATTGCCTGTCTACCTGTTGATCTCAAGTAAAATACCATTGATGTGTGTTGTTGACAACAGGCAAGAAAATCCTAAGTAATTCAGAATTAATCGATTTGAATAATATTTTCATGCATTTTGCACCTGCAGTTACTCATGCAGTTCTTGCATGGTACAAGTGTCACATTATATCACGTTACTGTTATTGCGTTACTCGCATTTTGATTGTTACGTAATTCAGCGTTCCTGGTTGAAAGCGTGCTTAGCTTATGCCATAAATAGAGTATTCAACATGGATGTCTCGTCTCTTTGTTCATAGCATAACATGGTATCAGAAGTGGGATGAAATCCAGCTTCCAGTCCCAACATCGGACCATTTATCTGCAAACACGACCCTTCTATCCAAACAACGTCAAACAACTGCCTTTCACTATTTTGGCTGTACGGATTGCACGCATCTTAATCCTGGCATTACCTTACCAGTCACACGATGCCCAAACACGACAAACCAATCCTAGACATCAACGCTGTCAGGGCTAATCAAGGCCACTTGTGCCACTGGGAAACATGATTCCATGATTACTGCTTATTAGAAGGCTACAGAAATCCTGCTAAAGACAGATTAACACACACAGCAGATCACTACATCAAAGCAAAAAGACCATTCAAACTAGCCATTCTTCGAAGCACAATCCCTTTGTCAGAATAGAACACTCTCAACAGTATAATGATACCACTTCCAAGATCCCCACTGATGATGCAGACAAACCATGGATCTGCCTACAAAAAATTAAAGAACATTATGTCAGTGCAAATACTCTCATGTAAGACAGATCGATACCACTTTCGGATACAAATGGCGCAGGTAGACTAAACATCTTCTTTTCAACTTGGGAAACGGCTGTCCGCACTGCCGCTGGCCGATGTTCATTCACTCCAAATGCATAAGGGACAAGTTTCTCTTTGGGCTTAACGAATCCTTAAGTTGATTTAGAGAAGACATCTTCTAGAGAGAAACACAGTGCAACCCTGAAGAGCCTCCTTTCACACTAGCTTTTGTGAGTCAAGCCATGTCTTTTGAAGCTGCCCAACAGACAAACAAGCTCATAGCTCACTCTTCTATAGAGGAATAGGTCCACTGTGCCACATACACAATACCAGCCAGAAATCTTCAAAAGCCCCTGACCAGACCAATCAGCAAATCTTGCTTCTTCTGTGGTAGCAAAACTCAACACCCATGTGAAATATGCCAAGCCCAAGGACAAACATGCAGCCACTGTCACAAACTGGGCCACTTTTCAAGTGACTGCCAACAGGCTCTCCGAAATCAGCAATCCTCAAGACCACTGCCCAAAAAGCCCATTATGCCAAACCCCAGGTAAGAACACGTTCCTATGGTATGTCAGGATAAGAGCATTGCTTTACCATCTCAGACACGAAACCTCACACAATTCATGCATCTTCAACAGTTCCTGGCAAAGGCCACTTCGTCTTACTCAACCTAAAGAGCCTGGACTCCAACCACATCATTCAAATCCCCTTTCAAATTGACTCTGCAGCCTCTTGTAACACACTCCCATCCAAGCATCTCTCCAGTATGCCTTGGGCTCGTGATCCTGACCAGAACTGTCATAATACCCTATGGCAGCCCACCAGTCAAGCCTATCAGACAAATCACTATCAAAGCCTGCAAAGGCAACTCCACTTACAACCTTATTTTTTAGAAAAGACAATGACCAACTGGCTTTACTCAGTAAAGAAGCCAGCAAAGCACTTTGAGTACTAACCCTCAACGGCGACTTCATCAGGAAATGTGCCACTACCAATCCACTCTCTCACCTGATGGTTGACCCCCCTACATGTAAAGATTCAGCAGCAGGACCATCGCTGATACCTCCAGATACTTCAAAGAAAACACTGCCCTAGCTAGGAACTCACACCAAGGAGATCATCTCAAAGAACTGTCCAACACTATTTCAAGGCAACACCCTTGATGAATCCTGTTCACAACCTGTGGCCTACAGCTCCAAAAGCTTGACCCTTACCAAACAGCCATATGCGCAGATAGAAAAGCAATGGCTTGCAATTGTCGAAGGTTTCAACAAATTGAACCAGTGGCTCCTCGGGAAATCAGAGGTAACTGTCCATACTGACCACCAACTGCTCCAATCCATCTTCCAAAGGATCTTGCCTCAGCTCCTAAGCGATTGCAAAAGATGATGCATTTCCTGCAGCAATACATCTTCACAGTTAAGTACAGGAAAGGATCTTCACTACACTTGGCAGATACCCTATCCAGAGTGCCATGCCGAGATGAAGCCACCACGTCCTCCATGCCATCCCTCAATGATGAGACTTGTGACCTGCTCTGCAGAGCCACTGCCTCATGCCAAGAGATGCAGTAACCAGCACACTATATAATGCATCATTGGCTTTCCACTAAATACCATCTGCCCCAGCAACTTCAAGCATTTTGGCACTTCTGAGAAGAGCTCAGTATTGCAGCAAGCATCCTTCTAAAATTCACTTAAGCTATTGTCCCCTCTTCACTACGCCATCCATGCTGACCAAGATTCATCATTTACATCAGGGTCCCCAATACTGCCTTAATTTTGCAAGAGACGCCATCTTCTGGAACAGCATGTCCAAAGACATTGAAGAATTCTCGCACTCATGCTCAACTTGTGCCAATACGTAAAGCACGCTGCCACCAAGCTGCTGTTACATTGTATCACATCCCACGCCAACACTTCCATGGTAATTTGTTTCCCAAGACATACCTAGATTTGTGTTCAAGCACAAACAGTATTTAATCACAGTGTACTTTTACGAGCTGGACGAACTAGTCAACACCCTATCACCTACTATCAATCTTACTATAGCTCACTTTGCATGCCACAGCATTCCTCTTCACTGTCTTACAGACAACAGTCCACAGTTTGCATCTCACAAATACAATACTCAGCCTGAAAATCTCCAAAATGACCAAAAAAGGGGGTTTTGGCCAAAAAATCTAGGAGGCAAAGGGCTTAAGTGGTACTATGATCAAATTTTTACCCCTTGATTTTTTGAGTGTATCATATAGAATTCCATAAAAGAATAAAAATTCTGTTTACTGTTTGCAAATATCTGTATTTGTTCCAGAGATATTTAAGTTTGAAAAATGGATTGAATATACAAATGAGATGACTGATGATGTCATACATTCAACCCAATATTATATTGAGTATATAATTAGAGCTACATTGGCTAATTTGCAGTGCAGATCATTGAAACTTGGTAGCCTAATAGTTCTACAGGCTCTAAACAATTCTTTTCCCATAGCAACTCACTCTTTTCCAGTCCCTACCCACAAGGCCAACAAGGCCACAATTTAAGCTAACATATTTATATGCTTGCTGGATCATGCATATGAAGTGCTGTTAGCAAAATAATATCAAAATCAATCGCCAAAGATGGCCAGAAAAGCTTATAATATTCAGAGGTCTAAAACCTGGTATATTGCCATGGTAACAGAACTGTTAAGGTCCTATTGTGGAGCACATTTAGTAGACTCTTACTGCAGATTCAAACATTTCTGATATAAGATATATCTCTTTTCATCACATTTGAACAAAATTTGGTTGAGTGTATGACATAATCGCTTGGCTAATTTGCATATTTTAAAAACTTGAATCATTTGACAATTGTACTACACAGCAATCTGTCATGCAACTTTTTAATGTACTACTAATGACATCTCATCGACAGCTATCATTTAGAGGCAATTAATGCAAAAAGTTTTTTTGTTTAAAACTTTGCTTAGAACCAATCTTTTTTCATAGAATTTTTTAAATGAAAGATAGCTATAAGATCTATCTGGCAAAGGGAAAACAATTTTTTTTGAAAACTGGTCAATTTTGGTGTATACTGATACCTCAAAAATATGCTTGAGCATTTTAGTATTGTCTGGCATGACATACAGAGATAACAAAGGAACAAAGTAGCCGTAAGTGATCCTTGCATGAGACTACTACTGACTTTTTTGGTGTCAGTTCATGATACTGTAAAAAACACACCACTCCTAAACAAAATTTTGCTCCTAAAATTGCTGTAGGTAGGTTAATTTGGCATTTAAACTTGTAGTTGGTTCAACAACTTGCAAACATTACATATTATGATACTGGCAACAACTAGGCAAAAGTGAAATGGACAATGTGCAACGTAAAATTGTAAATTATTACGGAATGCTGAGCCCCACATAGCCTGCATAGCTGGCGGGATTTCGGGTGAAAGTGTTTTTGTTTTGGTAGTGAAGCCGTTAAGGTGAGTGGCGAAGTTGTGAGAGGATTGGTGAAGAGTCGAGTTGAATTCCCACCTGCCCAAATTCCTGTTTTTTTTAAATTATGCGTTCACCAGTGCACGCAAATTTTGGATTGGCTGAAAGTACTGAAACGTCAATCAACTGTTAATCGGCACATCTGATCTTTCCAGGGGAAAAGGTTTGTTTTCATACACAGATTAGCAAAATGGAGAATGCGAAGAAACGGGCATAGCAGAAGCTTTAGATTCTCTGAATATGTGCAGGGAGAGCAGAAAAATTATACTAAAGGAAAAACAGGAGAGAGCCTTTAAAGAGTTGATTCCGGGGAATGATGTCTTGGCAATATTGCCACGGGTTTTGGCAAAAGCATGGTTTGCAGACATTTACACAATCTTTACCTTGGCGAGCCAAAAATGCGATGAGTGACGACTTGCATCCTGGTTATCTCCCCACTTAAAAGCCTAATCGATGACCAAATTGTAGAACTGGAGCCGCTAAGCTGTATGGCTTTGAAACTGAAAAGTGACAATGTCAAATCCATCGTAAAAGATCCGCAGCAATTTGTGCAAAATGGGGCTGACAGGCCTACATGACTCCTACGGTCCATGGCATTTGTACATTTGCCGTTTTCTTTTCGGTCTGATCTCGACCTTTTTGTTGCTTCACGCTTGTTCATAAAGGGCCTTTTGTGATGTGTTACAAGGGGAAATTAGAGGTGTTACAGGGCTGTCACTAATTTTTCAAGTAGACGGGGAATTGTAAAAAGTAGCCGGGGACAAAAAAAGTCTGGTGCTACTAAGGGGAGGAGGGGAGCGGTATATGAATGCTGTTTATTTTGGGATTCGAAAAAACTACACCCACGCAATCATAAAACAACCCGCGTGACTCGCAAATATTGGCGTGACAGAAAGGAGAAGTTGAGGAAGACTGGGAACGAGTGGAAGAAGCTTGTGACCACGAGTAAAAAACATGGCGTCAAGAACGTGTCGGGAACGTCACACTGGTTCATTTTTCCTTGAACCAACAGCGTTGCTTTGAGAAATTAATGCAATGAAACTACCTGCACTTATGGACAAATTTCTGTCGGGCATATAGCAATAACTGGGACATACGCAAGCCATGTACGACTGATGTGTAAGACTTTCCAGTCTTACCCTTATTTGTGGACGAGTAAACGAACGAGAGGAATACCAAAATAATGTTGTAAGTTTGCAGTTAACTGATCGCCGACTTTTTTTGTAGAAATTGTTCAAAGTGCAACGACGGCAAGTCCATGTGTGACAACTACTAGGCCACGCGCATCTTCTGCAAATTCGTTCGCGCCTAATCTCAGTGGTCGATTCAAAAGAGAAATGCTGAAGCCCAAACGGTTGTTTGTTTGGTTTAACATAATCTTACCTTGAAGCGGAGCTAGAAGAGAAGAAGAAGTCCAGTTTTCTTTGTTTGTCCACTGCTGCCTTTCGTCTTTTGGATGACATTTTTACGCAGAACCAAAAACTCCGAAAACAAAATGAACACTTCGTAAAATCTCACGCTTTCGAAAGATGACGTTGAATATTACGTGTTTTCAGTCAGTCTCACAGGGATTGTAAAGTCGCCTCTTTTTAAAAGAGGAATAAGAGTTTGTATTAATAAACTATTGATTTGTTTTTTAATTCATAGTTTTGTAATTTGATGCATTTTTCTCTTTCCAATATTTTCGTTTTGTATCAAAGTAGCCGGGGCTCTGACTTCTAGCAGCCGGGGAAAATCCCCGGCCCCCGGCCCCCGGCCCTTAGTGACAGCCCTGTGTTAGATCGTGCTGCTGTGGCAGCTGTGTTGAGTTTGAGGCCTTTATAATTTGCCATGTGCTAGTGCTTATTTCTATTGCAAGATATGGTTTTAAGTCTCCGAGTATTTGCTTTTGAGGGACAAAATATGACGTTTACTGTGAACATGTAGCTTACCGGTACTTGCATTCTATATTGCAACGCAGTGCCTGGCTGTGATTAGAACTGTTTGCCATGTCGACAGTAGGTAGATTCTTATCACTGAGCTATCTTTTTTGCCCTCCTACGTTTTTCTTCGGAGATGCCATAGCTTTACTTCGAGAAAGCTATACACTTGTCTAAAGAAATTCTTATGTTTTTCTTGCACTATCTGATTGAGTTTATGTTTCTGGAGCTCGATGTATAGGTTTACTGCTCCTTTGGTTGTTCTAGTATCACAGGATTCAAATGTAACTCTTTACGTGCAAGTCTGTTGATTGTGTTGCGTGTTGTATATGCCGTGCCACTGTTCGGCTTCGTTCTCTGATTGGTTATTTAATTGGATCATCAAAAGTGATAAAAGTTAGAGGAGAGCAAAAACCATATGAAATGTAGCAGGTGGGAATTTCACTCGCAGCTTGCCCGCTCCCAAATCCCACCAGCTACGCAGGCTAAGCCACACAGCACAAGTTGAATAATAGTAAGCTTATGATAATTCAATCTAATATGAACCACCTTGATAACCATTTCTCTCCTGTGCTGCAAAAGACTCCTTACAGCCTTGGGTACACTTATCTTTGCCATCACAGCAGGTCCACTTGTTGATAAATACTCCAGGGTGGTATTCCATAAGAAGGAACTTGTTACCACGGCACTCTAATATCAACAACAAAATAATACTTAAAATTTCTTTGAAGCTAACATTAAATAATAATGTTACTACACTGTACCTATAGTTTATTTTATAGAGGTGGTAAAATAGTAAATGCCAGACTTTGCAAGATGGTAAGGCTAGCATTTTTTATGCAAGCCTGAGACATGTTGAGTTTCCAAATTGCAAGACCAAGACTTCAAAGTGTTTAACTGTGAACCAACCATTTCTCTCCTGTGCTGCAAAAGACTCCCAACAGCCTTGGATACACTTATCTTTGTGAATACACAAACAAACAAAACGGGTCTTTGAAACTCCGAGAAACCTTGGTCAAAATCAAGACTGTGAGATGCACAAAAAAAAAAACAAGATTGCAAGACCAGTGAAATTATACAAATATTTTGGAAGACAACATCAACAATCTTTATTTTCCTGAATTTTAAATGACCTGTTCTTTGGCCCATGGATAGCCAGTGCTAATCTAGCTGGCCATTAATTGCTTATGCATATAACTAGATTAATAACAATAATAACAAGCTAGCTAGGTCATGGTCACGCATGTGCATGCGCGCAATCACAAAACAGTTTAAAAGTTTTAGCCTTAAACTTTGAATATCGTTGGGAAGAACATATTCTTAACTTTATCGGAAAATATCTTTGCCATCTGTGAGTGGTCTATTGTTTTGATAGTTGTTATAAGTCAATTGATTCGAGCTTTTTAATTTAGTAATCCATCCCTCTACTCCCAGTTTCTTTTATGTTCATTCAAATGAGATGGAGGCTAACTTGATAGCCTCAGGGGTTTTTAGTCCCCATGTACTAACTATAGATTACTGTTATAAACTCTTTAAATATGTATACTTTCCTGTTTTTATGTTGATATTGTAACTAAAAAACTCTAGCGCTAAATAAAGTAAAGTTTAAAGTTGAAGTTGTTGTAGAGTATCAATGGGTAAACAAGTTATCTCACACAACTTTAACTTTTATTAGAGGAGGAATAACTATGTGCAGTCATTCCATTTAAATCATTTCACCATTTTCTTCTTGCATGTTTTACGAGGCTGTGTTTTAAGGAATTACTTGTAAGGCAGTTACTTATTTTCGTTGTGCAAGGCAACGCTTGTTTTCATTGGAAATAGCCGATTAAACTGTCGGATCATTGAATCTATTTTCAATATGAGTTTAGTTTATTTACATACATGTACGCTAGCTTGTTCAGTTGAATTTCGCTATCTCGAATCTTTGTTTGGTTACCCCGAAAATTTGCTACTTCGAATTTCGCTATCTCGAATTTTCGAATTTTCACTTTGAACGCTACAAAAAACCTTTCGAGAATTCGACGACTTTTCATGGAAAATTCGCGAGAACAAAGGACATCTTTCGACGAATTTCGTTTGCATTACTTTTGCACAATACTGTACATAAGGTTTTGCAATGATAAAGAGGTAATAAATATAAATGATATGAATGATGTGATATTCTCTGTATTGGTCTCAAAACAATTATCTCTGACAGAATCTTTGAATGTTTGTAGTACTTAGAACAGAGTGATGTTTGGTACTTCTTCTTAGCAGCGTCAGCCATATAAAATCAAACATAATTACCTGGGATGAAAATTGTGGTGGCTTACCAAAACAACTGCCATCTATTCTGTACAAGCTACACCTGCACTTTGTGATGGATGCAAAATGGCTTCCTATCAGCTACATGTAATTGATCAAGTTTTTATTATTCTATTACTGCAATGAAAAAGTTAAACTACATACCATCTTGAATAGCCTCTACCCATTCTTTTCTGTCCTGTTCAGTACTTGCATTTATATAGAGGACTAGGTCATCATAAACAACCTGTATTCAGAGAACATAACTGTCAGTATTAATCAAAAGCCAATAGTCTATTTTACATTCATAAATCTATTTCAACGATACCCAAAATTTATCACTCCTTTAAACTTAGATTTCAAATCTAACTGGCAAATGAAAAAACATTTTGCAACTGTGTACGCATTTAAGGTACATGAGTTACTTTCTTGAAGCCTCAACATTTTTGCTCTCAATAGTAGTGCAGGAAACCAATAAAGATTGAAATACCAAAAACATTTTTTTTTGCCCTCGAGTTTATCTGCATTAATTGCAGTACTGACTGAAGTCATGGGCATTGATCAGCTGCAGGTTGCATGAGCGAGGTGGACAAGCGTTCAGTGCAGAAGGTTTGCCTGTGCATCCACCTAAGGAAGAACAAAGAAGCACAAGAAGAAACCAAAATGAAACTTAAGGAATCATGTGCTCTTCAATGATTGCATCACTGTGCACTTAATTACCTTTGTTTGCTTCAATATTGCCTTGTATTGTTCAGTATTATACCACAATACCCAAGAGATTTTTGTCAGAAAATCGCTACCAATTTATTGGAAATCACACTCAGAATGTGCATCTCAAAAACAGTAAACATTTTTTATGATGCTCAGGCATAATTAAAGTTATAGGAGTTCAAAAAACGTGATAGCAAATCAGCACATTCATGATGAAAAACGGAGTTTTCTTTGTTGGTTTTATTGTTTTATTTCAGGATTAGAAACGAAAAAAATATCAACAAAACTGAAGTGCACATAGACTTTTTTAACTTTTTAAATTCACTGTTTGCCAATAAGTTTTCTGGTTAAAGAATTATCAATACAAATGTAATGACACTTAGCTTACCTTCAAAAAAAATCTTTGTTTTACGGTCCATTTCATGCCCATCGTCCCTGTTCCTATCATGCCTTACGTCACTCTCACTATTCTATCCATCATGCCTTACTTTTCCTTTCATTCCTTACATCAGCCTCACCATTCTATCCATTGTGCCTTACTGTTCCTTTCATTCCTTACGTCACTCTCACCATTCTATCCATTGTACCTTACTGTTCCTATCATGCCTTATGTCACTCTCACCATTCTATCCATCGTGCCTTACTGTTCCTTATATCACGCCTTACGTCTCTCTCACAATTCTGTCCATCCTGCCTTATTGTTCCTATCATGCCTTACGTCACTCTCACCATTCTATCCATTGTGTCTTACTGTTCCTATCATGCCTTGTCATACCTATTGTGCCTTTGTTCCTCTTAGGCATATCATTCTCAAAACCGTCCCTTCCAAGCATCGTTCATACAGACAACGAACTGACTTTTTTACATCAAGTGGCTGATGAAAGATTACCCATATAATTTTTTGCGCCAATAAGAAGATATGACATTGAAATGCATTCCAAAGGGAAAAGATGTAGCAACTCAGAGCTTCAGACAGGCCTCACTCTTTAGTGGTCTGGATCTGTCTAATACCTTTTAAATACTAACAAATGTCTCTGATGTACCTACTTGAAAGCAGTTGCAGTATTTGTTGTTGTCAAATGTTGTATCATCTACAAACTCCACAGCCTTCACTGAGCTTAAAGGAATGGTCCCCTTGCATCTTCCCCGTTTCTGACAGAAGATAAATTAAATAGAACATGCAGTGCTGTATTAATTTGTTTTAAACTGTCTCTTTTATTAACATGCATAAACACCATACGACACAAAAGTTCCTGACTTAATGGAAACATGTATTAGCATGCATATTTCTACCAAGAGCTCAACATAGAAATGTGCCAATTGTTAGAACTCAAAGGAACTCAAAGGAAATGACTAAACAGTATAAGATGGCAGGTAAGCCTTGCTCTCAAAATTGTTAGCTTCCTAGGCCATTGGAAATTCCAAAAGAGAAGGGGTCTCAAAAGCCAAACGTATTAAAGGAAAGCTTAATTTTGCAGTTTCTGGAGGGATGGGAGGTTCAAACCATAAACCCCTTTGGAAGGAGCTTGTATGGATGTTTTCTGGAAAACATAATGCAAGACCTGTGACAACTCGTGCCAATACAAAAAAGCAGTCATGAGAATAATGTATTTTAATTCTAATTTTAATTAGTTCTTTGTAGTAATTATTAAAAAAGTCTGTTTTTAACAAGTAGTTTCTAAGAAATTGATTTAAACTTGCCAAGTGGATGGACGAAAAGCTGAAGCCCCTGTCCGTCAACCAACATATGGGCAGCAATATTTTTGTTTTTGCTGATGAACTTTGTGAAATGAAAATCTGAGACCGTGAAGTTTTAGTGTTGTATGATGTATCATCACTATGTTCCAGTGGATGAAACCATCAAGAACAACACAGATAGAGCCTTTGAAAACGACTGGTTTAACAGAGAGCACAATCTTAACATCGCAAAGTTGGATTTGATGGAACTGTTGAGAATTGCCTACAAAAATCAGCTCTTTCAGTTTGAAGGAAACTTGTACAAACAAGTGGATGGTGTAGCTACACTGTATGGGATCACCACTGGGTCTCCTTATGGCAAACACCTTCATGTGCAAAATTGAGAAACGGCTAGAAATAACGAACAAGTTGCCTATCTTCTACAAATGCTTTGTAGATGAAACACTTTGCGCAATGCTGGATCCGGAAGCAGCCTCAGAATTCCTGGAGACATTAAACAAGAGTCATCACTCTATTGATTTTAAAATGGTTCTCAAAGAAAATGGCAGGCTTCCTTTTCTCAGAATGGATGCTATCAGGAATGGTTGCTGCCTAGATACTGACAACCTTGTGCAGTCAATCATTCACAGATTCACTGAGTCAAAAGTGTCCGAGGATTCACAAACCCAAGTGGCTGAATAAAGATAAGCCCCAGTCAGAATCATGTTGCCCTACAAGGACCAGAAATCTGCAAACATAGTACATAAAGACCTGACTGACTTCAGTCGGAAGATCAATGCAGATATTAGTCCAGTTTACACAAGTAGAAAGGTAAAGGATGAACTAAAGGTCAGGAAAGACAAGCTGCCTCTTGTGAGTCAACAATATGTGGTGTATCCATTTCAGTGTGTCCTGTGTGATGCAGGCTATGTTGGCTACACCAATGCATTGAAGAACACAAAGGATCAGCAATTGAAAACCACCTCAGAGAGCAGCACGATATATATGGAGCCAAAAGACCGCACAGAGTTTTCAAATCTTAAGAAAGTGTCAGAACAAATTTGACTGTCTTATTTCTGAAAAGTTTTTTATCAAAGAAATGAAACCAATTCAAACAGTGTGATTCAATTCGTGCCACACTACATGTCTTTGTTTCGAGCAATTCTTACTACAATTGTTGTATTTTTTACCATTGTACATATTGTATCACATTTTAGTGTTTGCCACATTTTTTCTATTATAACTTGGTTTTAACATAATTTTTATTCAGGGTTGTCAGTAGGTTTTTGAGCAGCAGGTTCCATCCCAAAAGTAGGCGGCTATTTCCATTTTATTTCTCCAATATTACACTCACAACTGACCTACTAACATTCGGAGTAACTGGCACAGTATTCAAAATAGCCGGTGAAATGCGCGGGTTGCCGGCTTATTTTGACAACCCTGCATATAATATTTATGCCAAATTATTTAGAAAATTTAACTCACTTGAAAATGACTTCAGCAGGGCTCGAGACTAACTTTTCAGCTTGCTAGCCCAGTGGCTAGTGACAGGTTTGATTCACTAGCCAAAGCAAATTTGTCACTAGCCAGATTCTCTCATATACATCATCGCATCCAAGTCAATTAAGTGCTAGCCTGTGTAGCTTGCAGTATGCTTTGAATGAACAATTGGCAAGTACAAAGTTTTCATGCCGTTGATTCTCACAGAACTGCCATCAAAACTTCGGAACTTGCACGCCAAAAAACATTCTTTGCTTTTAAAATACAGATTCACGATATTTGTGAACAAAATAATTCATTCCACCTTAACTCTATACATTGCAACCACAGGCATAAATGCTATAATTATAAGCGTCACACAACAACAAAATCCGAAGTTTTGGCTTCAGTGAGAAATTCTCACAGAACTTTACAACTCACTGTAGAAAAACATTCCTTTCTTTCAAAATGGCGATTCACAATTTCTCATGAACACAGTAATTCATTCCATCCTAACTTTATTTACAAGTTGCAAACATACATGTAGGCATATATATTATATAAGTATCATTCAAATTTTCAAACAAATGCAAATTGTTTAATTTTTCAAATCCTATGTTACCTACAGATCGATGCTGTGTGCACGAAGGGGAAAAACAAACAAAAAACTGAGTCAATCATACTTTCGCATTTTAGTAAATAAAGTTCTTGTCTGGGCCAATAAATTATGTATGATCAAGGCTATGCTCTAAGAAAAAATTCTAACGAGCCCTTCGGGCACCCAACCTTGTAGGCTAGAGAGCCCAGTTAAGCTCAGTCACCCAAATGAAAAATAAAATTGTCAAAAGTTCATTAAAATTTGGCGATTGATAAATTAATTATAATTATCTAATATTATTTTTAATAATATATGACAACCAATTGACAGTCAAATAAAAATGTCTTGCATTGTTTCTAGGGCATTTATTCTATTTACAGATGCCAAAGATAAAAGATTCACGTGTTACTTTTTGTAATGCTGTTGTCTAAAGTCCACAAGGAAAGACAAAATTTATACATTTTTTGAGTTAAAATGGTTGATATATGAAGAAAAGTTAAGTCCTTTTTTCCTCTTTGCCCTCTATGCTTCTGATAATTTAGTTCACATTCTCCTTTGATTAGGAACTTCATGCACATTATAAAAACCACAAGAACTAAAATGACTTTTTGTTGACGCTATATGAAGTATACAGACCGAGCCATTGAAGGAATGATGATGATTGATGTTTTGACTTCACAGATTGATTTAAACATCCTAATTGAGCCATTTTGCCTTGTTAACTTCAATGCAACACAAGAAATCAACAAGGGAAAGACAAATTACCAATAAATCTTAAAAAGGAGGTAGGCTGGTCGGCCGACTACGTGATGGAAGCTTCCAGGTGCTGCTTGGCTTGAGAACAGCCTTGAATTGATATATATTATAGCCAATGTTTTCTATTCTGCACGCTTTGACTCAACTTCGTTTTGTGACAAATTTGAAATTAACTTTTAATTGGTTTCCTTTGGGCCTCCAGTGTTCACATATTTTTACTAGCCAAAATGGCTAGTGAAGCACAAAAACCACTAGCCAAAATGGAACTTTTACTAGTCTGTGGTTAGTTGGCTACCGTTAGTCTCGAGCCCTGCCCAGCTGCGAGGTCCACACATTATGACCTTTTAGCGCTAGTTTTATTTTAAAAAAAGTCTGCTTTTTGTGTATACTATATCCGATTCGGTTTTTATTGCTATAAGTTTTCCGAACTTAATGAAATTTTGCTTCTTTTAAGACACAATAGATTATCCTGAGTTGATAATCTATTGTATAAAAATTTAATTAATAAAGCCTTTTAAAAAGGAGAATAAATTGTTTAAAGCCTAGCCTTCCCTTCATTGAGTTCAGAAGCCCATAAATTCTAGCTGGTCTTAAACTTGTAAATTTGCTTCTCTGGTGACTTACAAGAGTTCATTGATTCACCATCCAGTTATACAATTATTTCATAGTACACGAATTCTCAAACTGTCCGTTTGGGAAAAAGTCAGTGTTTGCTATAGCAGAGGTCTTTTTCTTGCATGAAACAAGATGCTTTGGGTCACCCAGAGGCTGAAGTGGCAAGATCGCAAAGGAATATCTGAATTGGCCCAGAGTGCTACGATTTACCATTCTTATTAAGCTCTGATCTTTTTCAGTCAAGGATATATGTTACACAGGGTACTTTTACTGTTGGTGGTAAGACCCTGTTACTATTGGAGAAGGCATTTGGTGACTGTGAAAGAAAATTTTCCAAGATAAATTTCCAGGGATAAATATAATAAATATGTCAAGATGATCACACAAAGACAAAGCCCCCATGAAATTTACCAAGGTAAGCTACAACAGTGTTTTAACACCCAAGGTACAAGAACCAATCACCATGCTTCATGTGACATCAACATGTAACTCATGCAAAGGAAAAATTTATTTCTTTTGCACGGTTCACTCACGTTGTTGCCAGAATAAACAACTTTTACACCATAGATATAGCAGGATTTTGGTGATGCTGTGGGTAACTTGTGTCTCTAAGATGACCTCTCAACCTGTTCACTACACTGGTTATTTTAGCAATGACTAAAACCAAAAATTTTTTTACCCTTTGCAGAAATTTGTATATGGATAACAAACTGCTGTTAAATGAAATTTTCAATAACTGAAACAAGACCCAAGAATTACTTCTGGTAGTAAAATGAAGATTAACCTGGACCATCCAGCTTAGTACTTTATCCTGATTATCAGATATTTCACCCCAATGTGTACAGCTCTCATGATGAGAAAAACAATTTTTGATCAACATTTTGTATAGTTATATAAAGCTTCACACTTGTTTTGAAAGATAATTTACATGCTTGCTACCATGGAGTTATGGATAACTGAGAATGATGAAAACACTGTTTTACCAAGCCTTCCACTTGTGTGAATATAACTTCATTTACACGATCAAAAAGCTCTCTATTTCCTTAAAAATCAATCATGGTCTTACCTGACCAATACATGCTTTCAACTGATTACGAAACATCAGAGTATCGAAACTATCTATTTCTGAGAGAAATAAGAACCTGCTGTAGCAGTTAACATTTTAGAGGTCACACTGAGTTCAAATCTTCTTTAAAAAAATCAAACATAAAGCTCAACTGCGAATTTGTTTCAGCATGCAGAAAACGTTCCATTACAGTGAGCTTACACTAGCGACAAAACAAACATCTATGCACAAAATGGCATTTTACACTGCATCGCACTGTTACTTATCTTTCTTGCAGATAACGAAATAAATATACATTTTCCCAGGCTTACCTCGCAACTTCCCTCGAAATAGCTCAGAGTTTTACGTGTTAGAACAAAAACTCGTTCTTTCCAGTTGACAGATGTAAGGACTTTCTTTCTTCCTTGAGCTCGTTTCCACATCAAAGAAACTTTGAGCTCTCTTTGCTCTCCCTGATCGAAGTACATAATGCCCAGTATTTATTGGTTCCAGTTACGTAGATAGCGATATACTTGCTATTCCAGTTACCATGTCGCATAATCTTGAAAGAGCATCAAAAGAGCAACAACAGCTAAAGAAGAACCGGAAGGAACAGCACTGAGATGAGCGAGACTGACCAATGCATTTTGGGTATTTAATTTCATCGATTTCTCCAACCCAGGGTCTTCTCCACTTTTACAATGTAAAAAAGTTTGTATGAGACTCTTTGATCCCTGGATGGCCTCCCTGGATAAGGTTGCCTGCGAACTGGCTCCTAGAAAGGACGGCGAGTGCGAAACAGAAGAATGCACGAAGCGATCGTGGCAGGACCGGGAACCTGTTTGCCTGTCTCCTCCACAGCCGTTTTTTGGAGCGTTGCGGTTGCGTGACATCCCAAAAGACGGCTGCGGAGAAGGTTTCGATTCACGGTTGCCGACGTCATCTTGGTAGTGGGATTTACGCTGAATATGTGGGAAAAATCGTGATTTTGATGCTCAATAACTCGAGAAAGGTTGATATTCTGAAATTTCTGTGAATTGCAAACTAAAGCTATTAGCTAAAAGAGTTAAGCGATTAAATTTAGCCTGCGAAGCTGGCGGTATTGGCTAATTAAATTCGATGGGCATCGGTTTGCTGAGAAGCGAGAAATCGTCTTTTTAGTTTTTCATACAAATGCTTCTAAATTTTCCCGCGAACGGGGCCTCCATTTTACAGACAAATATATGAAAAATAAAAATTTAAATTTGTGGCTTTCTTTGTAAGAGTACAATTCTCAAATTTGATTGGTTACCTCTTTTAGCTATTATTTTTAGTTTGTAATTCATACAAATTGTAGAATGTCAACTTTCTTCAAGTTATCGAGCATCATAATCACGATTTTTCCCATATATTCACCGTAAATTTTGACGCGTTTGCCCCACTACTACGTCGGCGACCGTGAAACCCTCTATTACTCGCGCGATGCGTGGACAGGCGAAGATGTTTTCCTTACTAATATGTCTTGTCAGTAACTTTAATTTCCCATTTTTTAAAAAATCCTGAAAGTCGGAATAGTTTCATGTAATAAGGTACATTCTGTTTTTTTTTTTTTATGAGAACCTTTTTTTGGAACGTTGGGGCTGAGATTAACAAAATTTTAAGAACGTGTTAGGACCTGTTAGAAACATTCGTCAGGCTGAGAGTCGATTAAGACGATTAATAAGGACTGAGTGAGGTCCAATTCAGTCTGTAATCATATGAGTGATTAACGGAATCGGGCGACCACGAAGAGTCCGATTTGTTAATCCCGAGTATGATTACAGACTGAACTGGACGACACGATGTCCTGTTACCAATTAATCACAACATTTACAATTTCCCACAAAAGTAAAAGTTTCATTTGAAGAAGAGCTTTTTTACAGTCAATTTTGAATATCATAATTAAAAATATGGAAAAGAGCTTGCAAAATGACTGTTAAGGTAATTCCCCTGAAATAAAACTGACAATAGATTTTCGTTCAAAGGAATCAGATCAGTCTTTTCTCAAGCAAAGTTTATGATAAGTTGATTACAATGACTGAAAAAAAAGTTGGGGTGCCCGTGCTCGTTGGTGAGCTATAGCTATTCTCCACCTGACAGCGCTCAATAAATATCAAGGCAAATCCGCCATGTTTTCAATATGCACGTGCACGCGGGCGCGCTAAATGACGCCATAAATTATGCGCAGAAAGGATGCGCAGTGCAATTGTGAAACAGTTACCGAGACTAAACCTCCACAATTTTTCAAAGTCAGTCTCTTGAATTAGTGACTATAGTGATTGTAATCAAAAATTCTTTTGTGATTGGAGCTAAAATGGTTGCTTCATATATCTGTCCGAATACAGGTGTCCGACTTACAGCCAACTGTCCGATTACATTAAGGCCCCGTTTGCACGGGTCCGGACAAATCTTTGCACGGACAAAAACTTGCACGGTTCCACCTTGCGTTTACACGGGACCGGCGGAACTGGAGGAATTTTTGAACGGTTAAGTGTGCAAGTTTGGGACCTGAAAAAATCAGGTCGACTTTTTGACCGGCACGGTTCGGTTATTTGTACGGACTCGTGTAAACACCCGAACCGTGCAACTTTTTGCTCAGATAGCGCGGTTATGGCCTGGAATCAAATACAGCGACTGGTCTAAACTTTGCACGGATCCGTGTAAACACCACTGCAACAGAATTTGCAAGGATCCATGTAAACAGGCGGTCCAGGAACAAAATTCGTCCGTGCAAAAATTTGTCCAGACCCGTGTAAACGGAGCCCAAATGACACGGATTAAATAAAGGTAACAAATATGTAAAATCCCTAAATTAACCCAAATACTTGTTTTTTAACAATCAGCAGTTCTTATTTATATCTGTTCCAAAGTAACTTCCACATCATCAAAGTCATCAGGTGATACAAAGTGTACCACGTAAATCTTAAGAACGTTGTCAGCCGCAGATCGCAAAAAATGGAAGAACGTTCAGCCTCAGCTCCAAAATTAGACGTTCTTATAAAGAACAGAGTGTAGTGACTAGTTTGGATTTGAAATTCGACTGAAAACTCTGAAAACTTTATTTATTACGATTTTGCAAAGACAGACCATCAAAAGGGGCAAAAGAAAATAAATAAAATAAAATAAATGAAACAAAAAATAAACGATGAACAAAATAAAATTCCCTCCCCTTTCTCTGCTTTTCCCTCAAAAAGGTTCACTGGTATCTTTTACTGTCGTTCTGGCGCTTCTGTATGCAATACATGACATACATGTATAAGCGATTTTGTTTTCAACGGTCTGATGCTCAAGAGTGGTTCACAACGACCCCCTTAGAAAGAAGCAATGGAGTATATCAGTGTCATACGCTATTCTTTAGAATAGCGTATGACACTTACAGTTTTTTTAATCGATTTTAGTTTTACTCGTCGTTTTCATCTTCTCGGCACATTTGTTATATAATTATTTTCACAAATTCAGTTGTATTTCTTAGTTTAGGTTTAGTATGTTAATGATAAAATACAATGTCACAACAAATCCGAAATTGTGTTGGGCCGTTATTCAGCCGCGAAAAATTCCCTTGCCTCCCCACCCCCCACCCCACCCACCCGCCACGAAACAAACATAATTTTCGTAATACTATCAGGGTGTATTATTTGGTACCACACAAGTGCCAGAAGCGTAAAAGATAATCAAATTGAGATAACGACTGATCCGTTGTCGAACAAGCAAGATTTTGAAATTACAATTCTTGAATGAGTTACCAGTTGCTGAGCAACCTTCAGTTGCATGAACAGCATTAAGCAGTTGACAGGGGGTGGGGGCTGCCTGCCCCTTCTAAATTTTATAAAAGCTGTAAATGTAAGAAATCCTTGGGAAAATTTACTGATGTGTATTTATTCCAAAGTTGCGTCCTGAGGAAAGCGTAATAGTAGCTGATAGTCTGAGAGTGTCTATAAAGCTCTAAAAATGTCTACGGGAGTTTGTATGTAGATTTGAAATTCGTATTAGAGACGAGACACTCGCCTTTAGTATGCATGTTAAGAAAAGCGGAGATTGTTTTCAGAGTATTAAACTACCGATGACTATAGATCACCCTACGAACTCAGATATAATATAGAGCTCCATATTAACTCGAGTAAAAACAGCCAATCAAATATCAAAAGCATGACAAAGATGCTGCAAATATATCTAAATAAGTTTTCTTTTCATGTTATTTTGGTTTTCAGCTGGCGATCAGAATGTCTCATTCGTAATATCTTTCGGCAGGGTGAAAAAGATATAAGGACCTGCTTGTATTAGGTCAAATCCCTTGCTCGTCCACCGACACTTACAAATTGCAGTGTTGACCGTAAATGATGACAGACGATGAGTCTTTGAGAAACCCTTGTGACGTCACGACGTTTGCTGGAGGATTGCTGTCATCGGAAGAACATGGCTGACGATCCGCAAGTGTTCTTGGAATGCTCTGATGAACAAGTTTTCACGCACAGAGAATCCTTCATTTGGCTGAAGTGATCTTTGGAAATAAGAAAGCACTCGGCAGAAGCCATATCAGCGTTTCGATCTGTTTCATGGCATGAAATTCGGGGGATAAATTAAATTCTAAAAGGATGAACGAAACAGGCCCTCGACCTGGTACCGGAATGACTTCACCACGACATTCTACGCACCAAGCTGTAATGGATAGATTACGCCAACGTTTCAGCCAGTACAGAAAGCATCATTATGATTGCCAGAGCAAATATGCGCAGTCGCTGCCAGCTGTCCAGGACTTGGAAAGACAAGAGGCATCGAATTTGCACAAGCGTGCTCTCGAATGCCGCAATAGAATGATGAATATGAACGGGAAGGCATCAAAACAAAATGACGGCGAAGGCAAAGTGGAACAGCAACAGCAAATTCCAAATGGGCTCGAAAAGTCGACGAACGCTATATTTCAGATACGCGAGGTATGCTTTCTTTGTTGCACGAAGGGATTTTTTTGTGTAGAATCGATTTCAACAGACGTTTTGATCGACGTTTATTTATGATCTGTTGTTAACGGTACCGAATTGTTTAGTTTATGTTTCGCGTAAAACACGTGTGACGTTCCATATCTTGAACTAACTTATTTTTCTCTCATCTTGCCAGCAGCAAATCTTATTGAAAAAGAGGAAACACGAGCAGAATATGAACAGTTCACAGAATTCGTATGTACCATCGAAAGACGACAACCTTGGAGGGGAGTGTGCGAAGTTTCAGAGACAAGATAGTGGTTTACTTCTGCAAACTCAATCAGCAGAAGGCCCCAACGCAGTTGTTTCGGTTAATCAGCCGCATCAGGTCGATCATACCTCAACGCAAGTGCATCAGTCTTCCTTTCACTTGGGTAATAATTCGTTCGTCCACGATGGCTCGAGAAATGCATCCAGAATACCAACCACAATCAGCTCAGAGGCTTACGCCAGTAGAGGTCAGGGATTGTCATCATCTTCGTTTGCAACCCCTGATTTTAAACAAGAGAAAGCTGTAATTGGTTCTTGCGATGAAACCACACATTCTAATAATGGTTCGGGGGCTGTGGTCAACGGAGCACCAGCAGGTGAAGATTACATTCTACAAGAGCTCATTCATTTTGAAAACGTTATCAAACGCTTTAACGTGGTGGATGTTGCGCCTGCGACTCCAAAGCCAATTTATCATCAAGCCGCTACTGATAGAGCGTCCAGTGTTGATGATACTAGAAATCAGGTGCCAGAAACTCAACAGGGAAGTCACCATCCACAATCTCTTCAACTGAAAGAGATCGCCCGAAAGTCACAACTTGCTCATGCTCAGCAAGTTATGCCATTCATGGACAGCCAAGATAGATCACAATATCAACGACAGCATACAACGCAGTATACCTTAGGCCCAGTAGGCCAGGAGTCTCCCAGCATACAACATCCTTACTCAACTGGCAAGTATCCTGAAGGTATATCAGTGATCTCAAATGACCAACAACAAATGCTGCAAGACCAAAACCACCAAAGACAATTTGAATCTTTGCCGTATCAAAGGGTTCTTTCTTCACAGTCACAGCTGATCCAACAACAGCAGCGACAGCAACAACAACAACAACAGCAGCAGCAGCAACCACCTTTTTATGGCTTTTCCCAGGAAAATTTGCCATCTTCAAAACTAACCCACATGCCATCACAACTCCAACAACTATATTCTCAGAGATTTCCAAGTCAGCCTGTTCTGCCCACGTCACAGGGAACCGGATTAGTTAGGCCAATGCCTTCACATGATTTAGCAAGGTACCCCATGCCTAGGTCACAAGCACAATATCAGCGTCAAAGTTCAATGCCACCTTTACAGGGTCAAGCATTCCAAAACTCTGATTCACCATACCAACAGCAAGGAGGTGGCTTTCAAGGAGACATGCCTGGCTTTGCAAATGCTGTAGACCTAACAAATACTTACCATTATCAAAGGCGAAACTCTTTTCCAATTTACTATCGTAGTAATAGCCAACCTTCAGAAAATTTTGCACGTGGTATGCACCACAATTTGGGATCTAGTCAAGCCAGTCTTCTGAGAGGTGTTTTGCAAAATCCCTCCCAAAATCTCAAGGCGACAGAGACACCTTCATAACTAATCCTAGCATGATTCTGCCTCCATCTACCACCATGCAAACAACACCTCTTTTAACTGGAAGGCCCCCATCAGCTAATAGTGATTTAACATCTGGTGTTGCAAGGTCACAGAATTCCTCCATTGTGTATAGAGGAAAACTTCCTCACCAGCAACAGTCTATATCGGTTTTGCCACATGGAGATGAATTTCAAACTTCAAATAATGCAAGAAAAGTCACTTCTGAAAGCAGTTATTCTGTTTCAAGTGGAACATCTGTTCCAGCAGCAAGCGGTGATACGCATTTTAGTGCACAATCACCACTCAGTGCACTGGATAAAGCACCCTCATTTACTTCTCTTTTGGAGCAGTCTGCTATTAATCAAGGGAATTTAGAAACCACATACACTGGATCAATACCTAACTTGGATTTGCTTGGAGAGCTTTTAGGTCAGTGATGGTAAAAGCAGCAATGAAGATTTGTGCTTGTTATTGCTTGTATCTTGTCCCAGACATTTAGCAATAGGTTATTTTAGTTTCACTCTGTCATGATGTGGGAAAGTTTTAAATCCCTATCAAAATTCTTGTTGGGGTTTTATATACGCTTCTATAGTTGCACTGAGAGAATTTTGTTTAATCAGATTTGCAATTATTTAATCTGTACATCTTTACTGTGCTACATTGTATGTAACCAGGGCAGGAAAAAGCCCAGGTCTTATTGTCTAAGTGGAGGCACAGTGGCCTCATGGTTAGTGCGCTTGTCTCCTGATGGAGCAGTCAGGGTTCAAGCCCTGACTGGGGACATAATTATGTGTTCTTGGGCAAGACACTTTACTCTCACAGCACCTCTCTTCACCTAGGTGTTTAAATGAGTACTGGCAAATTTAATGGTGGGAGTAACCCAGCAATGGACTACCATCTTATCCAGGTGGGGGGGGGGAGGGGGGGGGGGGGGTAGAAATACTCCTAGTCACTTCATGCTATGGAAATCAGGATAAGCTCCAGCCTGATTACTTGGCTCATAAGCAGACTTTACCTTTACCCAAGTTGAAAGTATGAATAAATTTAAAATCCAAGTATACCTTGCTCATGACTGTCGCATGCCTATTGGGCAAGTAATATTTTAGTGAGGGCAACTAAAAACTGAAATGTACTGGTCCACTGGTCCCCTCCTGGACTAATTCTTTTCCAAAGTGACATAAAAACATGCAAGTAGCACAAAGGAAGAAAATGTAAGCAAGTAAAGCGCTGGTACCAGATACATAAACTTTACCTGCAGTTTACTCTTTTTAAATATCAGGTCCTTTTTAGGGTGACTTCTTTTACTGTTGCTCTTAATTTTAGGGGAAATAATGTAAATTAGAGAATTTCATTTTTTGATGTTGCAATCCATCTTTTCTACAAATTTAGGCGTTCTAGAAGTATCCTTATGTAGGGCTAAATCTACCTAAAAAAATGATATCAGTGGAAAATTGTTGCTCAATACGCCTGTGTGTGTTGCAGTCGCTATATACACAAAGCTTCTACAGTGCAGTTCTGAAACTATTTTTACCTTTAAAACATTTAGGGTGAGTGTTGGTTGATACCTATATCTTCAGCTAAAGTTTAAAAAAAATTGGAACATGGGAAAATTTGGAGCACAGATGGATATAATGTAAAGGTGGCTTACTAAAGTTTGGGTGAAAAATAATCAAGGAAAACAACTGTCAATTTATTGACTATTATATTCTGGAGCCTTCTTAGGGATGGCTTTGTGATTTAATGTTCATAATTCAATGGGGACCTGACAGAGATTGCTGCTTTAGCAATCATGTTGACTATTCTGCTCAAAGCCATAATTCACAAGTTTGTTACTCACAATCAACCGTCAATTTCTATTCTCTTTCTTCCATTAAAGAGTAATTGCCACTAAAAATCAAATTAATCAAAACCAAGGTGGAAAAATCAATTTTGCTCATACTTTGCCAGTTTTAAGGCCTAGGTAAGGAACTGACGAAAGTCAAATTAGTGTTTTCAAACATCCCATATAACAGAAGGAATTAACAAAAACAGTCGTCATACCACTCATACAGTGTAAAAATCGGCGGCAAAACCTGGTTTGAGAATTTACTAAAACAATTATTCCATTCGCCCTTGTTGGATATGAAGTGATTATAACCCACTCACACTACGCATTCGTTGGTTATTTTATCACTTCATATCCAACATGGGCTCATGGAATAATTGTTATTTAGTCTTGCCTGTTCAAACACAAAGAAAACTTTGGTAGTATGACTGAGCAGAAATGGCAAAAAATTCGCAACTTCACACATAGAGACTTTTTGTTTTTTGTTAACATAGAAAGGAAAATTAATGATCTATGAAAAGAAAAAAAAAGAGAGAGCCACTGACAATTTTCAGAGATTAAACTGCAGGTTAAGTTAACACTGGTACTTGTTGCGCATGTTAGATGTATGACGTGGCATTATAAATAATTTTGTGCACAGTAAGGATTCTCAGAAGCAATGGTTGCAAAGACAGTGCTGAATATATGATGTTAAAGTGCCAATGAAGTAAAAAATAATTGCTGCTTATTTCAAAGGTTTTTCAAAGTAAAGAAGAATGGTTTTTTCCTTTTTAGAATATCTTTTTTTTGTTTAAGAGATATTTACGTTCTTGTAATATGCAAATGAGGAATTAAGTGATGACATCATAGGTGGTTCCACTAAAACAGCACGATACTCAAAGAATATCTCTAGAAATATTAAAGCAGTGTTCTTTAAACTTAGCACCAGAAATGTACATCACAAAAGAAAGAAAATGACACCCATTGTGCCATTGCCATGGCAACAGTCATGCTGCTAGTCATGTTTGAATTAGGAGTAAACTTCCCAGATTGTATCTTAAACAAGGATCATCCGCTCCCTGCAAACTAATGGGGAGAGTTAAGACAATATGGCCCACTTACAAATGTTGCAAATGGGGACATTTGCTTTTTCACAGAAAGAGACTGGAGCCAAGAGTATTGCCATGGCAAAAACATAGTAGGTGTCACTTTGTTTCGTTTGTGATATACTTTTCTGGTGCCAAGTTTGAAGAACACTGCTCCAATATTTCTTGAGATATTCTTGATTCAGAACTTTAAAAGTGTAACCATTTATGACATCATCACTTTCCTTATTTGCATAATTCTAAAACATGAATGTCTCAAAAACGAAAAAAATATACCAAAAAGGAAAATGCTATTCTTCATTACTCTGAAAAGCCTTTCAAATAAGTGGCAATTATTTTACACTTCCTGGGCACTTTAATTAGCATACAGTGATCCATCTAGAAACTGGCAGTAGTGAGTCCAGGGACTCACACAGCCAAAAACCTGCGAGTCCCTCAGACGAAAGAGTGATTCCCATGCAGCATTTTAGCCCATTTCCTGTGCAGAATGCGTTGTTTGCATCAGTGGAACGTCCGTAGCTTTGTAACCAGGCAATTTCAAGCTAGTTTCCAGTCTCTTGGGTCAAAGGCCTGGAGGTTAAAATTTTGTCACACACGAACTGGCGTGTTTTCATCGCTGTTTTAGGAGAAAAACTTCTTCAAAATAACCAATCACTTCGAAATTTTTGCTTGTGGGGTTGTAAGGAAGCTGCTTTGTCGCTAATATGGCACAATTTTTTGTTTTATGTGGAAAAATGCTCCGATTATGCAGATGTTAGCAAAGTATGCTGTTCCGTATTGCCTAATCCTGTCAGATGCCCTGTCAAGAGAGTAAAAGACATAAGCTATAATCGTAGTTGTAATTTTTTGCGTCCAAATGGCTGCATGTGGGACTAAATTCGTGCGTCCTTTTGGAAATTTACGAGTCTGAGACGCGGGACGTGCAGGTAGATGGATCACTGGCATAAATGTTTGCATTTTTGCCCTTAGTTTTAGGTTTAATTAAGAATATATATTAAATATCAATATCATGACCATGTTAGACTACATTTCCTAACAACTTGAAGTTCACCAAAAAGGCTCCACTATTTGTTATATTTTGAACTCTCTTTTTGGTGTTTCAAAATGTGGTCAAACACAGTTGTGTTTCATATCATGTTATATCATATTATATGAAAAACCATTCTCTACTTGGTTAACGGGCACTGAAATGCCACAAAAATAATCTACAAATGCAATAAAATGTTCAAAATGCAAGTGGAACCTCAAGCTGCAAGTGGACATTTTCATGGGTTTCATTAATGATTTCACTTAGGTGGCAACTGGTTTTCACAGGCGGGCAAAAGTCTTGAAACCTTTCCACTAGATGGTCAAACCAGGTGGGAAAAGTGTCTTTGCACCCTGTCAGTTTACATGGTGCCCAGCCCTTAGTGAAACTCCTGCATTTTAACACTTAGTTTTGAACTGTATGAGTAGACAGTAGTAAATGTGGTTGATTTTTTTTACAGTAAGAAAAAATCAGTACAAAATCACATATTTTCATGAGGTCCTATGAGGTAATATTTCAAATAAAAAGTGAGAAAATCCTTTTTGACATTCCACAACTTGTCAATTTGCATTTTAAGGAAAAGCAATGCCAGTTTCAAGTGCTCCAAAATTTGCATTTTACTGTGTCAGTTTTAAATGTGGTCCACACTATCATCAACCATAACTCCAAATAAGTGAGCAGACCAGGTCTCTCACTTATTACAAACTGATTAGTGAATTATCATTTGGTTTATTGTTTAGTATGGCATTTGTAGGTATATTAAGTAAATTAACAGATATATAAATTTAGAGGAATTAGAAATGAGCAATTAAGCAGTTTTAAATTTGATGGTGTAAAACCAAAGCCCAGTTTGTCATGTGACAATGTATAGCAAAATGGTTTTACTTCTGATTGGTTGCACAGAAGTAAGGTGAGCTTTTTAAACCAATCACTAAACATAGCAAAACCAAGCAAGTGTGAGTAATACTTTCAGTGCTCCAGTGGAAGTTTTATCATAGAACTTAAAGTAAGTGCTGGTACTTGTAGATACTTATGTTAAGTACATGATAGCCAGATAGTGGCCTGTGCATACATAACACATACTGTAAACAAAGTTTTCAAATGCATCAAACATAGCAAATTAGTTGTAGTAAACTGTAATTTTTTTGTATATCATTGTACTCTTTCATTATTTTCCTACAGCTGTTAGTATTTAGGTCATTGATCTAGTAAAAATATTTAACTTATAGAATAGAGGGGAATCATCCCAGACTCACTTGGATGTTAAGATAGGTAAAGCATCTGAACTAAAATCTTGTGATGTGCATGATTTGTATTGATTGAATAGCTGTCAACAATAATTATTAGGTGCTGTATGTCCTCAAATAAATATAATTAAAGGTCTGAAATTGAAGCCTAAAGTATGTTTGACCTGTATCCATTTGAGATTTTTAAGGGAATTAAGTAGAAATTAAACGACTTCAATAATTATTATTTGAAAGTACTGCTGTACAAATGGCTTGTTGTGGCATTCCTAATAACAAGTTGCTTTGGGGTTGACAAGAAAAATGGTCTGCCAGGATACGGTGATAATTGTCACTCTGTTTTCCTTCAGTTGGCAGTAATAACTGAATGTGCAATTTTATTTGAGGTCTTACAGTATAGTTATAGTAAAGACTTTAGCTTTTGTTCAACTAGGAACAACTGTAAATGGGGTTTCCTTGTTTTACTTACTTTGGGCATTGATATTTTCAAAGTATTTATCAAATAATCCTATGAACCTCCTCAGCTGAATATCTTTTACCAATAAACATGTAAAAAAGTTCAGAAATGTAGTTGTTTTGTAATTATCTTGTAACCAGCTGAAAATGTTTGGAGCATACAATTATGAAACAGCCACTGAAGTGAGAGAAACCACTGCAATCACAATAAAAATGCGGAAATGAACAAAATGGACCATATCAAGTGAAATCTGTTGCCATTGTTGACAGCTACATATAACATAAATTGACTAACCTGAGCATTGTTCAGGCTAACCTAAGTGCTATTTAGGCTAAATGGAGTGAAAGCAGATTTCTTACCTGGAGACCTTCACTCTTGCAAGACTGAACAACACTGATCGGGTTAGCCTGAATAAATGCTCAGCTTTGCCATTTCCCTCAATGTGGTCATTTCATTTTAGTGGATTTATTTCCATAAAACACAACCTACAGGAACTATTCTAATGTTACCAATGGAAACCCATCAACAAAGTCATCCAACTCTTGGTGTGGTTGAAGCAAATATGAACAGTTAGTTGGTATACTTAGTATCAATGACTTGTCTGAAAATAAATCATGCCTACAATTTTCTTTAAATAGTTTGTAAATGATGAGTTCATTTAACAAGACTATGTATCCTTAAAAGTTATTAATGTTTTGAAGAACAGACAAATTTCTTTGCGTGAACCCATTCACTGGTTACTACTGCCAAAGTGGTACTTGATATTTTAGTTGTACCACATAGAATTTCATGAAAGAACATAAACGCCGTTTACCATTTGCAAATATCTGCATTAGTTTCAGATATACTCAAGTTTGAAAAATGTGCAAAATGAGATGACGTCACACACTCAAAAAATATTTCCTCAAGTATAAATAGAGCTATCTTGGCCAACTTGTGGTGCAGACCATCGAAACTTGGTAGCCTAATAGTTCTACAGGAAACACACCTGTAGCTATATAAGTTATGTTCCCATGGCAACTCACTCTGTTCCAGTCCCTACCCACTTGATTTCAATATGCTCGAAAAAGTTAAACAAAGCCACAAACTCAAGCTAACATATTTATATGCCTGCTGGATCATGCATACTAGGCACCATTTGCAAATATGGGCGCTGAAGGTGGCAAGAAATGCATTTAATATTGGGGAAGTCTGGAACCCAGTATGTTGCCATGGTAACAAAACTGTTAAGCTCATATTGTGGAGTACATTTAGTAAAATCTTACTGCAAAGAATCAGACATTTCTTATACAAATGGCTGAAATATCTTTTTTCATCATGTTTCATCAAAATTTGGCTGAGTATATGATATCATCACTTGGCTGATTTACATATTTTAAAAACTTGAATATCTCTGGAACAAAAAGAGATATTTGAAAATAGTAAACAGCATTTTTCTTCTCAAACAGACTACTCATTTATGTTTTAAAATGGCTTTGATGGGTAAGATGCGGTTTCCGTCAGTTTTTTTAAGGTGATTCCTCAGAAATCAAAGTTACCCATGAATTTTTTTTAAAACTTTCCCTGAATATTCTCCACCAAGCACTCTTTCAAAAAAAACAATTGAAATGATAGGTCACCATTCTCGCTTGAGAGACGTGATGGGCCAATCTTACCCAATTTATGCCTGTACTTGTGGTAATCACACGTGTTATTCATCGGTCCAAGTAATAGCTTGAAGCATAACTCATTGGCTGTTCTGAAATTCAGCAGGGAACTGTAGCGAGTTTCAAATTTTAACCAATCAATAAACTGACACCACCGTATAAAAGATCATGTTGAGATTGGTCGTTTGACCAAGTATGATGCTTTTAGCTTGAACAGAGACCAAGTTATGGACATTGAAATATGGTTCAAAATCCATACAAACGTCTCTAATTTTGAGACAACGTCCACCCAAATTTTTTATCAGTTTTGTGACAACTGTAAAATCCCATAGACCAGACTAGAGAAAGCGGCAGAAATCAAGCCTAAAATGGTGTAAGTTAAATTAGATGCACCCAAAAATTGTAAACTGCACCTCCCTTAAGATCTTGAATTCTCTCCCATAGGCTTATGAAGCCAAGGAAAGAATTAGCAACATGATGAATTTAAAAGTCAATACTTTCTTGAAAAGTAGTATTAATTGTGTTTTATTGCTTTTAATGAATAACAAAGCCCTTAAGCCCAAGTGTGTCGAATGTCATTCAACTACACACTTCACATTTCCCCAGGTATTTAACATCTTGAACTGGGAGACACATGAGACAAACCAATCCCGTGCTTCAGCATTACAAAGAACTGAGTGACCTATAATTTGGATGACTCCATGCCTTCTTGCTTCACTTTGTGATTTCTGGACAAGTTGCAAAATCCCTTCTACTCGGCCGAAGTTTAAGACAGTTTTTAAGACGAACAGGTTTCGAAACAAATGGTGCAACAGAGAATTGACCCTGAAGTGTAAATTAAAGTGCTAATAATATACATGAAAAAATTACTTGATTCTGATTGGCTGAGAGCAGTGCAGTTCAAGTGTAGCACCAGTGCAAAAAGTGTAACACCAGTGCAAATTACACATCATAATTGTGGATTATGATTGACTGAAAGACAAAAGGAAATTTTCTAAGACAATGACATCACGTAAAATCTTCAAATGACAATAAAAATGGCTTCAAGAAAGGTCTTCTGGCACTTCCTCTGTTGGGAATTGTATTCAGCGAGTTGCAGGCTCAGGTCGGCTCAGACTCCAAATAACGAACTATTTAATGTACTAACCACGTAATCCAGAACATACAATAAAGAGCGAATCATAATGCCTAAAAATGGTGAAGAAACTAGACTCAAATCTCCAAAAACAGCAAGGCTGACCTAAATTCTAAAACCCCGCAAGGAAATACAACAAAGATGAAAATCTGGAAAATTACGACAGCGAAGTTCAAATGCATGCGCAAGCACATTCTGGGCCATGATTGGCTAAGTCACCTGAGATTAAGCACACAGACAAAACTGAGAAGTGAGTTCAGAGTTCATAGAGTTTAAAACAACCTCCACACAAATTTTTTCATGTTTATATTATTAATAAGTAATCATACCGTTTTTCTTGTTCAATTTGGAATTAATTTGCACTTGTGAGTTTTTCAAAAAGCTGAAATTGCACTTGCTGAAACGGCTCGTGCAATTTCAGCTTTTTGGAAAACTCACAAGTGCAAATTAATTCCAAATTGAACTCAAAACCGTACGATTACCTATACTAATATTCATGAACCCATGAATAACCCACTGCGCGTTAGCCCTAGTAAAGGGAATTAGGGAACCACATGAGGTAAAGAAAAATTCTTTTGACCTCGTCGGGAATCGAACCCACGACCTCCAGATTAGATCTACCGTTACTCTGCCGACTGAGCTATGAGGTCGGATAGAGAAAGTCGGGGACAATATAAGCGATTCGCCACCTAATATCGTCCCTGACTTTCTCTTTCCGACCTCATAGCTCAGTTGGCAGAGTAACGGTAGATCTAATCTGGAGGTCATGGGTTCGATTCCAACCAAGGTCAAAAAATTTACCTCATGTGGTTCCCTGATTCCCTTTACTAGGGCCAATGCCCAGTGGGTTATTCATTGGTTCAATTAGCACTTTAATTTACACTTCAGAGTGAATTCTCTGTTCCACCATTTGTTATCATAGTGCTACATGGCACAACATTCAGGTTTTGTGACAGTTTTATTACATTTGATGCCCTTAAGGCTTGAATGATTACACTATTGTAACAGTGCTCCTGAAGAAGGCTGTGAGGCCGAAACGTTGAGCATTAAAAGCCTCATAAAATCTTCACTGGAGTTGGAGATTATTGTGACAAAAATCAATCAATAATCAATCAACAATCAATCAATCAATCAATCTATCTATCTATCAATCAATAATCTATCTATCTATCTATCTATCTATCTATCTATCTATCAATCAATAATCTATCTATCTATCTATCAATCAATCAATAATCTATCTATCTATCTATCTATCTATCTATCTATCTATCTATCTATCTATCTATCTATCTATCTATCTATCTATCTATCTATCTATCTATCTATCTATCTATCTATCTACTCCTATTTGGTGCAAAAGACAAAATTATGATATTGAACCAGATCTGGTAAGTTTGTAACCAACTTCAACAAACGATTGCCATTGGCTAATCTTCCCGTAAATTGATGATCTGGGCACATATTGTTATAAGAGTTTGGTGGCCCTAAGCGGTTCAAGCATTTAAATGTCAGTAAGAGAATCTTAAAAACTATGTGCTCTTCAATTGGTAACCAGTGAGGTTGACAGAGCACTGGTGTTATATGATCTCATTTAGGTGTATATGTAACAATCCTGGCTGCTGCATTTTGAACGTGCTGTAATTTCTTAAGTGATTCCTTTGGTAGACCATACAATAGGGAGTTACAATAATCTCATCTGGAGGATATAAACATGTGAACATTAGCATTTCAGGCAAAGTTTAAAACATTGACCCTGGTCTATGGCTCTCCTCTGGTCTATTCTTGTCATTAAGTCAAGGGAGCGAGGGGAGAGGTGCCAGTCATGTGGGCAGCATTTACCAACTGGCAGTCAAGTTTCCCTGTGCTGTGGCTGATGAAACTTGCAAGGCTCACAGCTTTCGTGCCAAATCACTTGTGATACCAGCAAACATCAGGTTGGGAGTGAGACTGTGGTTGTTCACACACTGGTGAAGGTGACTGCAATGTTTTCCAGATCTTCTGTAACTCAGTTTTAATAATTGTAATTTCAGAATATACTCACCCTGGTGATTGAGTTGATAAACCTGTGCTTGAGGACCTTGGACCTCTGCCATATTGTCCGCCATGTCAGCGAGCTCACTGAGGCTGGCATTTTTGTGCACCGCAAGAGCCATGCAAATGGTGATTGAAAGGTTCTGCAGGAAAAGCTCCCAAAAATCTCATAATTGGCAGCATCTGTGAGCTTGCTGACATGGCAGAAAACATGGCAGAGGTCCTCAAGCACCAGTTTATCAACTCTAGCACCAGGGTGATTCTGAAATTGCCACCATTAAAACCAAGCAGGAATTCCCATTGCAGTTGCCTTCACCAGTGGGAGTGTGCACTGCAAAGAAATTTCAAGAATAATAAAAAAAAAATAGCCTAGGGCAAAAATATGTTCAGATATTTGTCCTTGGGCAAGATCTGTTCCTTGAAGTTACCAGTTTTCCTCGAGCCATTCTCTCAGCAAACTTTTTGCTTCTCGGAACAGATAATCTCTGCTAACAAATATTCTGGCATATTTTTGTGCCAAATGGAGGCTGTTGTCTGTGTATCTTGGGACATAGCAGTGAGGACTTACACCATGTACTACCCTGCCTCCCCCCAAAAAATGTCACACAATATGCTGAACTTAGAAAGGCTAACTGTACAGTTGGGGTTAATTATATATTTCCATTATTATTCATTCAAAATATTTATCCGTTTCTGATTGGTTAAAACCATACACATAATTCACCACAACCAGCTGCTGTGGACCAAACATTGAACCAATGACTTCAAAAGTGCAGCCCGCTACAAAATTAATTATTGAACCGATGAAATCAAAATGACGTCAAAAGTGCAGCCCACTGCAGATTATTGAACTGTTGACCGAGAAAACCTGGGGACAAGGCTGTGTTATTTTTGGTGAGTGGAAAAACAAAGAGTGAAATGGCGAAACTTCTTTAAGAATGTGTAGTTCCAGAAAATATCCATACCCCCCCCCCACGGAAGGTTTTTTCGTTTTAACCCCCCATCCACTCGGAATTTCCATTCCAGAGGGTTTGTGAAGACCCCCCCTCCCCTCCGGAATTTCCGTTTTTTCTTTACCCTCATTTCAGAACTCCTCGGAAGTTCCAAGTCCTTTTAAATGTCAAAAATTGACGGCTAACAGAGGTACAATCAATTCTTTTCATTACTTTACTACGTTATTTAAGATTTATCCTTTTACCGATGTGGAAAAAATCGTAACAACGTTTGATTTCTTGCAGCAATATTAATTAATTAAAAACACGGCAAAAAGCGTTTGTTGTTGCGTAGTTTAAATGCCCGATTTCCTCGAGTGCTTAAGACTCTCGATCATGTCACAAAAACAGCCGCTTTTTTAGACTGGCGTGCTGAACGCGAACATAAACTTTTGGGAAACGCAGTTGAAAACATTTAAAAAGGAATCGGATTAATTTGTCTCATCTATACTTTACCTTGCTTGTCTTCCATAATTTGTGCTAATTAACATGTGATATAAATATATTACTACCTTGATCTGACATCGTTGACATTAGCTTTTACGAACGTTCAAGCGTCATGGCATCGTCTGCATGTAAAATTACTGGATGAGCAGCCAAGCCTTCAGAAGGTTGAGCGAGGAAAGGGAACTAGAAATACGTAAAGAGAAAAATCCGCGGCATAATAGGTGGAAAAGTCTTGATGAACAGCTCATTTTTCTAGTAATTACACAACCAAACTGTACTAGAATTTTGATGCTAACAATTTGCAAAAACTGGATAAAAAAGACAAAAATTTATGTGGCACCACGGCTCACTGCATGAGTAATATATCTTTTTTCTTGGCTTTTTGCTGAGCCTTGTTAAAAATTGTGCAATAAATTGTACTGTCTCAGCAAATGCACTTGTGTTTGTTTGTTACTTTTCGGGTTTCGGGTTTCGTAAACAAAAGTTGCGTAAGCATGGGTATGAGTACAAGGCACTCGGCCAGGGATCTGGAGATCAATTTTTGCCGTCGGCCATTTTGTATCGGCTCGGTTTCGTGCACGAGAGGCCACATTCTTCTGGGGATAAATATGACAGGAAAATCGCAGCGAAAACACAAACATTAAAGAAAGACACATTTAAGCTCAGGTGAATGGAGAAGTAATTTATTTATTTCAATTCCTTTTTCGATCGTTAAAACAATTTATGTAAGTATTATTTCGTTCGTTAGGAACTGTTTGCCACCCTCCGCCACCCTCTGGAAAAAAGGCTTAGACTTGAGCCCCCACTGCCCTCGGAAATTTTAGCCTCTGATCCCCCCCTCCCCTTCGGAATTTCCAACAACCTTCCGTGGGGGGGGTATGGATATTTTCTGGAACTACACAATGGTGAGATATTTTGAATAAATAATAAAGCAATTATTGAATTCGGCTTTCATAGGATATAAAGAATTCTGCAGATCTCGGAGGGTGTTATCCACCTCGGCTTTTGGCCGATGTGATAACACCCTCCTTGATCTGCAGAATTCTCCATATCCTACTCAGCCTCATTCAATAATTGCTAAATATTTTGTCACACATGGCCTGGCCTCTTCAGGGAATGTTGGCAACTGAGAAAAGACGTTATAATTCAAACAACCAAGGTCAACCAAGATAAAGGATTACAGCATTACAATAAAAAGTGGACCTTTCAAGTAAGCTAATAAATGACAAGATAATAAAATGCAATATAATTCATAAGGTATAAAGCTAAACATATAAGATTAAATTTCTTCTCGTCTGTTTATACGACCAGTGGGCAGACCCACCCTTTCCTCCATACGTGTCCATACCCACTGTAGTTTCGGATCATTTTCTTTTATTTTCTATAGAAGGTTTCACGGTCGCGGACGTCATCTTGGTAGTAGGGCAAACGCGGCAAAATTTACAGTGAATGTATGGGAAAAATCGTGATTTTGATGCTCGATAACTCGAGGAAGTTTGACATTCTACAGTTTCTATGAATTAAAAACTAAAATGCTAGCTAAAAGAGGTAATCGATCAAATTTGAGAATTGTGCTCTTCCAAAGAAGGCCGCATATTTAAATTCTTATTTCTCATATACTTGTCTGTAAAATGGAGCCGCCGTTCGCGGGAAAATTTAGAAGCGTTTGTATGAAAAACTAAAACGACGATTTCTCGCTTCTCAGTGAACCGATGCTCTTCAGATTTAATCGGTACACTTTTTTAGCTTATATCTTTAGTTTGCAATTCACGGAAATTTGAGAATATCAACCTTCCTCGAGTTATCGAGCATCAAAATCACGATTTTTCCCATACATTCACTGTAAATTTTGCCGCGTTTGCCCCACTACCAAGATGACGTCCGCGACCGTGAAACCTTCTATGTCATTACACAGGGAGCAAACAATCTTGACAAGTACAGAGAGAGTAACTAAAAGAATAAAAAGAATGAATAGTTTACCTTTGTCTCCTGTTGACCCGAAACCCGTTACTTTTCAAGTACTGTACCCAGTTGTCGTGAGTTGTCGTGAGGTGCATTATTTTTTATAGAGAGATCTGGGAACGAGATTGGGCTTCGCAAAATGACGTCATTTGGATAAAACATTCATCAGGTTCCCGGATCAAACCGGTAACGTCAGCAAATGCCGCAACAATATGGCGGAGGAGAGGTATGATATTCGTGAAACCGATTTAAACGATGATATGATTTCTGGTGCAATTGGCACTAACGCTACCACAAGTATCGATTTTAAGGAAGATGATCCACAACATTTTCCGGGTATGGACGAAATGTTAAAAGTAGCAACTGATTTACAGGGAACTACTGGACATTCTGTTCAACTCACGCCTCCAAGCGAGTCTCCAAGATTAGAAGTAGAAAATTCTGGTGAGGAAATTCAAATATGACAATTCTAATGACGTTTATAGATTTCTTAAACTAGCAAGGCAGATGAAACTCATTGTTAACTGGGCGTTTTAATTTGCTCCGCACCCTTGTAATAATATTCCCAATCTTCATTTGCTGTAGATGCTGATAGCTAGCTGTATGCCATAAGCTTCCCAACAGTAACGACTCTCGTTTACAAAACCCTTATTTAGTATGAGCAAAAAAATCATAAGATGCGTGGCAATGCGTACGCGTACAGTTTTTTTGTATGGTGTGGCTCAGTCATTCCACTTCCTAAAGAAGGGCTAATCCCAAAACGTTTAGATCACCAGCGAATTTATTTATTTATTTATTGGATTTCAGCAACTTATTAGCAACTTGCATGTTTTTGGAGGGTGATTGCTTTCATTCAGATAGCCTAAACGTTCACCAGATAAGAGTTCACTTTCATTTTTGCAAATAATTCTGTTCCTCCCTTTTGTTCATGTAAGAGCAGTGGCAGATCTAGGGGAGGGCCCCGGGGCCCTGCCCCCCCCCCCCTTATTTTGGGTTAAAAGAGAAGAAATGACAGAAGGGAGAAAAGCCAGCAGGCCAAGTAAATCAAAACTGGGCCTCCCCATAGCTCAAGGTCTGGATCTGCCTTGAAGAGAGATAGTATGCATAAGTAACTTCTCTTGCAAAGATCCTTTCCTGTTGCTACATAGTGTAGGTGAAGCTCTATAAGGGGTTTCTTGGATCTGGCATGTTTCTATTTGTAATCAAATGGTGATGAGGGAACTAATGATATTTCACTTACATTTTTTCAAGTTCTTATGTTTGAATTTATTAGGGACCTTTAGAGCGGAGGACGAGGACGACCACGAGTACGAGTTTTCCGTACTATGCATGCGCATAAGGTTTGGAGGCCGACATTTTTCGAAGTGCTTGTGCTCAGAACAAAAAACTCGGACTCGTAGTCATCCTCGTCCTCTGATCTAAAGGTCCCTAATAGTGGCCAGTCACCGGAAATGTCCGGCCAAGATAACTATTTGTCTGAACAAAGTTTGGGTTTGGTGGTCATTTTGACTGGTCACATACGTGGTTTCCAAATAATTACTCGGGCTTTTCAAAGGAAACGCCCGAGTTGAAATTTCGGCTTATTTTTTTTTTTTTTTCGTTCAGCCACAGTTTGCAAGTCTTAAAATTGCATGCGCGACAATTTGACTCTGATGAGCCCATGGCACGGTTTAATGGCGGACAAAGAAAAGTTTATGCAGTGGAAGATCAGAGCATACTGTGTTTTATACGCTCAAAAAGGATACCAAATATTCACACAGCATTCGCGGTAGACCCATGCTAAAAGATGAGGAGCGTTTTCGGAACAGGTTGGTCCGCAAAACTTACGAGAGATCTCTTTACGAGCAAAGATTTATGAATGAGCCTTGCTTTCATCGAGAAACCTGCTATATCAACTGAGCTATCTAATGTTAATAAAGAGAAGTATTAACTAAAATCTCATCGTGCATGTAGATGCGATCGTGAATGAAGCAGAATGCCAATACAAAGTTTGAAAAGTCTAAGGAACAAAAGAGGAAAGGTTAGAGAATTTGTCTATGCACTTATTCTTTCATGCATATCCATGTCATTTACATTGTTCTGTTATGTAAATGCTAAAAATATATTCAGGAAAACGAAGTTTAACCTCGCCTATTGATCAAATGTTTTTCGTATGAATTGTTTTTGAAAGCATGGAGCTCATTCGTTTTGCCGATGTTTGTTCCGAAATGAATATTTAATCAGTGTCATGTAACTGAACATCCCCGAAAGTACTGTACAGCGCCACAAATGATCCCGAACCGCAAATGATCCCCGATGTGGACCGCAAATGATCCCGTTGGAAAATGAGGAATGGCATAGAATTTGTTCCTCGGGTCGAGGTGTCAATTTTTTCATAAACAGAAGCAAGTCATAACTAACCATATTCTATGTGGTTTTATCCACTGAATTGATAATGTGAATTGGCCACCGTAAAGAGATTATGTAATACTCCCACGGATGCAGCACCATAGTTTCTTTAGAAACTTACCCCCTTTACATATTCTATATGGATATACTGAAGTCCCATGATAAAGAGTTCTTCGGATTATTACCGTAAATGCTCTGCGGAATGCCTTGCAATCGGCTTTTATAGCCGTAACATTTCATAACAACCGAAGCGAAAATTGTGAGGGAATTAATAACGTCAGCCCAGTCACTTGATATCCAACTAAGTCGTGTCTTATTTCTTGGCCTGCACGTTTGGCCAAATCTTGGGTGCTACAGACTTTTCATGTGTGGTTTCCAGTTTTGGTCAATCACGCGAAATGAAATACTTTTGTCATCGATTTTGAAAGTCAGTAGCAAGGAAATCTAACTGATATAGTTTATGATTGTAGTGGTGTAACCAATCCGTATCTCATGAAGGGAGACTTCTGTAGTCTAAGAATCTTACACGAAAACAGCTAATAGCTGCCATTCTACTTCTAGTTTGTCAATGATATGCAGTTTTTCGGTTTTGCGCATTTTTCCCACGGGTAATGAATGCAAGTGCTAGATACTATGTAAGCTGACCCATCACTGATTGCTCCAGTCCAGAATTTCTGGCTGCAAGTGGTAGATTTGAACTTAAGGTCAAACTGGCTTGTAGTGTTAGGGAGTAGAATTTTAGCTCATTCGCAGAATTAAAAGGTCATGAACATGTCGCGAATGCTGTTACTGTTGGTATTAACACTTGCTTTTGTATTTGTTTCTCGCACCTTTGGGACAGTATGATGAGGATTTGAAATCAGATTATTTAACATGAAATTGGCATCCAAATAAAATCTACAAAAAATATTTATGTCTTAGTTTTGGTAGCATTGAACTGTTATTGTTGTAGATAGAGCTTGTTGTGAAATAATATTGCTGTCTACTACGAGCTTTGATTTTTTGCAGTAATTTTTCAGAAGAATAGTCAAGAGAAAATAAGATGAATTTTTCATAGTTTATGTCGTCAGAAGATCTTTTCTTCATGTTCATCTAATTCATCGTTTAGTTGATGAAAGTGAACAAACTAAAAAATATTTTAAAAATCCAGGAAAACAAACTCCATGCCATTCCTCATTTTCTGGCTGGGATCATTTGCAGTCCACATCGGGGATCATTTACAGTCCAGTTTTGGGATCATTTCCGGTCTGGTGATCATTTGCGGTCGGGGATCATTTGCAGCGCTGTACAGTACTTCCCAAGTAGATTCTGTGACTCCCTTTCCACAGTATGATATTACTATTATTATATAAGTGGTCACATCATGCTTAGGTTTGCTTCCGATAATCACTCCATTTTGCATCTTCAAACTTCACAACAAATATGTTTTCCGCTTACTGTATACATAAGTAACAACCCTGCATCTCCAGCATACTGAGAGTTACAGGTTATACCCATAATTACAAAAAAGCCTTACCGAAGTACATGCAACAAAAACAATGGTTCTCTCCATCTCAAAGCCTGAGTGAATGTAAATGTGCTTCTAGTTAACTAGAAAAAATTATTTGCTTTATTTCTGGAAAATATAAACAATTTTAAAAATCATAAGATATCTCGGCAGCTTGTAGTTACAAAATACCAGTAGGAGAATACAGATGAGACAGTCACTGCATGATCTTCGGCTTTGTGAATGCTGTGGCGTTTTAGTGGTTTGCTAAAATAACACAGTAAATATCTACCCCTGTAAATACGCTAATCAGACTAGACAAAAATGAACATCACATCAATCAACTTCTTGTATTAACACAGGGTTACAGTTTTAAATTTTTCGAGAATGCTTGGCAATTTCATCGCAGGGTCACCAAGAGAAATGAACTACAGAGAGAGGTTTTAAATAGTATTCAAAAAGTTAATGTGCTGTGAGTAGATTTTTAGTAAATAATGTTTGCACTGATTGCTTGAACTTTGAACAGAATCTGCCTTAATCTCAAAGCATCAATCTCCAAAAGGGTGTCAGCATTTTCTTTTATTTCTATTGGTTATCTTTTTATAGATCTGTCAAGTTCCACTATCGAAAAAAATTCTCTTAACATGTTATGTTAGAGGCCGTCACAAGAAAAGTATTTAAAAATAATTCCACCAACACCCTTTTGTTCCCTAAATATTATTATTCTGACCAAATATAATGAATAATCATCAAATCTACATACCCTATTAATTCACTGGAATGTCAGCTGGTCATTTTGGAGTTGACGGCTTCTGCCGCCTTTGGAAAGCAAGAGTCAAAACAGAACATAGATTTATCAAATTCTACATTTTTTTAACCTTTCTACTGACATATAGTTTGTGGGAGTTTCATTAAAAACAGCACGCATACGAAGTTTTTTTTTCTGGAGAACACCCGCAAAGGTTTAGAGTACCCCTTGAGCTGAAAATTAGACTGGTATGTGTTTGCAAGAGCTCACTGATTTTTCCGGCTGATACATAATCCCAATGAGCTTCGCATTTATCTTGCACAGATTCTTGAACACAACTCTAATTTTAAATAGAGCATTTTTATTGGTTCTTCTAGAAACCAAATATACCAGTAGTTGAGATATCATTATTATTGGGCTTTCTTTTTCATGTTTAAAGTTTAAGTTCGTATTAATTTTGTAGGAGCTGTCATAATTATCTCAACCCTCCTTAAGTGCTACACCATTTTCTCCCACAAGAGACCAGTCTCACCAGCTTAATCTGAGCTTAAGGACGTTCACGCTCATTGCTACAGCGCATCTCTAGTGCGCACGCTTTTCATTGGTCACGAGCGTGCCACGTCATTTTCAAGCGCGCGCACGGAGTCGAAAACTCAACAAAATATAGAGCTGATGACTTTACGTTAACTTTGTGAGCGAATATTTTTGTTGGATGCTCGGTGACCCCCACTTTTTTTTTGGCAGATCACTTCCTTTTCTGATTCTTTCCATTATACTAAAAAACGAAAAAAATCTGTACGTGGGAAGTTTTAATTATTTCTCATATACTAATCAAACAGGGTCGAATTGGTACGTGGATACAGGTGTGCGTAACTTAAAAGTTGTATTTTTTTAAGGCTAATTCTAGCTGATTTAATGACATATGTAGCAAAGATCTATCAAATAGGCTTATATATGCTGTGTTAAACACACATAACTTAGATATGATTCTTCAAATTAACTTTATGCCGATAGTAATGAATCTGGGCAAAATCGCCTCGAATGACTGGAAATCCTAGAAATGCTATGGTCTGTGATACGCCTTATCTTCAAAACGAGTTCGGTGACCCCCAATTTTTTTTACGTTTTTAATCTAAACTTATCATTTTCTACCTGCATACAAAGTTTAAAAAAAATCTGTGCGTGGGAAGTTTTTGGGCGCGAACGTCCTTAATTGACAGATGATTAATCGAAAATGAACTCTCTTTTTGGGAACACCATCTTATCCCCCAATTAGTTATCCCAGGAATAAGAAATTTAATCACGGAATAACCACTAACCACAGATTATTTTAATTGACTTTTGAACAACTGGGGCCAGGCCAGCTGGAAGTCTGTATAGTGAAAAACTGTGAACAAAGTCTTGAAAATGTTGCCTAAGGTTTCAAGCCCAAGGTGACAGTTTTTCACCATATGGACCCACCCCAGGCTGGCCACAATCCACACTTATTTTTTTTTCCTGTGGTAAATCCGCTCGCAAATGGTTTTGTTTTCACAACTGTGTCATTGAATTGGCTTACCTGCCATCTACAAACTATTCATAAAAAATCTTTGCATCAAGCAAGTAACTCAAGATATTACAGATACACTATTTTATGTTAGTTGCATTTAGTTCACCAGTTAAGCTCTCTGAAAAGTGTTTTTTCGATGTGAAATTTTGTGCAAAGTCAGTCTTTCTGAATCACTTGACATCATACATTTCTACTGTAAATTGAATAGCACAAAGCAAGAAAATTTGCAAAGTGTATTCCACAGACATTCTCTCAAACACAGCAACAGTCGAGGAGGTACATGTAAACTCAATGTGACATTTACTTATTTTTACCTAATAAAATTGTGCAGAGAGACAGCACTATTCACTTTTACAGTGCCGAGCTACAAAGAGCCAAACAAATCAGGGATGGAAATGTACAACAAAGTAAAAATATTATCCTCTTTTTTTAATTTTAAATAAAGAAAATGTAGTCACCTTTTGTCTATGGGACAGTTAGAAATTGGCATAGTAGTCTTACATTACAATGAGGTGTCAAACTGGGACAGTGGCTAATGTTGATTTCAAACTGTGCCATATTCAAAAGAACAGTCACAAGCTGCAGAGGAAAGTTCTTCAATGAGCAGATCTTTGCAGGGCACTTGGTATGGTAAAAAGTCATAGAAATCAATCAGTTACATATATTTGCAGAATTGTGATGTGTGCCAACTAGCTCTGGAGTAAACTGACAAACCATCATGATATGATAACAAATAGTTGGCATGGTTTTATCCTTTCAGGGTAATAACATTCTTTCTTTTTACGGTGGTTTGAAGTTAAGACTGAGATTAGCATTTGCAACACTTACAAACTGCTATTCATGCATTTTGTGCTTTTTTGGGGGGGGGAGAGCAGGCATGAAGTAATGCTGCTGTACAAATGTCATATGTGCAAATTTAATGAAATCTCAGTTGTGGAAACAAGACCAAGATTATGTCACAAACCACAACGTTGTTTCTGAGATGAGGTATCACCTTACTCTTAGGGAGTGTTTACATGACACCGGGGAGACTTTCGCCCCGGAGCGAGTTCACTCCAGTTCCTTTTCATGGCTCTATATTTGTTTACATGATAGCACCACAAAATGTTATGCCGGCGCGAGTCACCCCGGCGTGAGTTCACCCCGGTTCTCGCACCAGGGCGAGAATTTCACTCCGGTATGAAATGTCGCAAAGGTATCATGTAAACGTGAAACGACCACCCATTTCGGTGTGAAATCGGTCTGCCGGTAGACTGGAACGGGTAGTGCATGCGTAATGTTTGCGATTTTGAACCAAACGCGTATTTTAACAATATATGAAATGACCCAGTCATCATGTAAACGCGATACGAAATCAAAAAGTCATCCCAGTGTGAAACTCGCGCCGGTGCGAGTTTTCTCATGTAAACACCCCCTTAGGGACCCTAAAAGATTGCCACTGAATCATTCAAGTAAGAACTTGATTTTAAATCAACATACGTCAAATTCAATTTGAATGAATGAATGAATGTGTATTTATATACATATTCAGGTGGTGACTGTGCAGCAGGTTTTGCAGTATGTGTTAAAATATGAAATATTAGTGACTGATGTGTAACTTATTACAGGACCTTCTTCATCACCTGTGTCATGGCACCCACCTGAAGGGACATATCAAAATGGTCACCCCAATGCTCAAGCCATTGTTCGACCAGGAAGTGCTCAGAAAATAGATCACTTAAAAAAATGGAGTATTTCAACATACAAGTATACTAGGCAATATCTTTCTGAAAGGTTTGGTAAAGGTACAAGGACTGTGGATACTGAACTTGAATCACAAATTGTTTTGCTGAAAGAAACACAAGTTAAGTATATTAACGTCCTAAAGCTTGCAAAGCAGATGACACATCATTTTCATAGCATGGTTCAGAGTCAAAGAGGTCTTGCCGATGCCTTTGCAGATTTGGGGATGAAATCACCAGAACTACAGGATGAATTCAACTATAATGCTGAGTCTCAAAGATCACTTGTCAAAAATGGGGAGGTTCTGCTTGGAGCCCTTAATTTCTTTACATCCAACCTGACCACCTTGGTGCACAAGACTATGGAAGATTCTATCATGACAGTGAAAGCATATGAATCTGCCAGAATAGAGTATGATGCCTACAGAACAGACCTAGAAGCTACCCAAACTGGACCAAGAACCGCAGCAACAGCTGCTAAGGCTGAGGAGGCTAAACAACAGTTTGATGTCCAGAAAGAGAAATTTGACCGGCTACGTGGTGACCTAGCGATCAAACTCAGGTTTTTAGAGGAAAACAAGGTACAGAGCAATTATTTTTCATCATCATTTAGGTAATATATTCAAGCATAATATTGAAATTGTTTAAAATTTGCATTTCATGGGGCATCATTGTCAGCGTGATTTTGTTAGAATGTAAGTGGGATCATGTATTCCTTGAAGATTTGTCGGTCGCTTGTTCATCAAATCTGTCACATATTGTCTGAAAATAGATATGTCAACAGATATCTGGAATTAGTATAATACTAAAACAGTGGATAGTGTTGAAGGCGTGTGGTGATTGGCTAGTCAACCTCCGAATATCCTTTGCTATTTACCTCCGAGCAGCTTGAGAAAAAATGGTGTCCCGGTTTGCATCGGTGACAAGTGAGGAAGTCATCTAAATTAATTTTTTGTCAGTGGTATATGTTATCTCACTGTTTTCGTATATACTAAAACAACTATTCACGTCCTAAGTGTTGGTGGCTAGCGGCAGATATTTACATTGTACCTCGCCACTTTGTGGCTCGATATATATCCACTGCTAGCCACCTCCACTTTGGTGAATAGTTGTTAATTAATAGCAAAACAGCCTTTTATCCACTATTATTGGGTAAACAATGGCCTGACTCCTGAGATTGGGGTGTTATTTCTGTGGGTGTCTTAGAAATCAACCTCTCATCTGAAGGAAGTAATAGTTGTCTCTAACCATCATTTTGCTTTTTGCTTAACAGGTGAAAGTGATGCATAAGCAGTTGTTACTCTTCCAAAATGCAATTAGTGCTTACTTTGCTGGCAACAAGCAGGCTTTGGAAAACTGTATAAAAGAATTCCATGTTAAAATCGCGAGCAATGAAGGCAAACAGACATCATTCCTGGAACACTGATTTAGTTGCGGGCAGGCATGGCTACTATGGGGGGTATAGGATATAGACAATGGACAACAAAGTATATGAAACAGCTGTTTGATTAACATGTGCCTGACAATAAGTAATTAAGACATATGTTGAGAGAATTTTACCAATGTTATGAGAAGATAATATTTATTCCTTATTCATGCCAACTACTGTAAACGTGCCTAAGGTAAAGTTTGTGTTACAGGTTACAAAAAGGCTTAGTATTATCCACTATTAAAATCAGTTTCCACTAATCTTGTGGGAACTTTAGAAGAGTAAATCTTACTAAGGCACATTGTGGACAAGCCATTTGGTCACAACTTAATATGAACAGGGTATTGTAGAGTTAGAATAGTTGTTTATGTCAGTGTAAGTTTTAAAGTGTTTGTGAGGACTTTTAAGGGAATTGCAGAACAGTGTCTGTCTAGATATACCATAAGCCTTTTCTGGAATATCAAACTGCAACCCCAAAAATAAAATAGTTTGCATGCTAGCACTCTGAGTCTAACTTGGCAAAACTCACAGAAGTTTTGGGATTCTCCTGCAGGAAACAAATTGCAAGGAATACCTATTTCCATGGAAATCAGTCAATAGAATGGTTCAAGTTGTCTATGAGAGATGCAAGAGTAGTAAATTCAAGGAATATCGATGTGAGTTCCCCAATAACAAGAAAAGCGCTGCAAATGAAACGTTTGGGCATAGAAGAGTTTCAAATGTATGCTTGGAAATCAAAGGGAAAATTGTGCTTAGGTTTTGGGTAGTTTTACTGAATAATAATTTATACTACTCACTCTTAGTTTCCAAAGAATATTCTACATGTGTGCTGTACATCAATGAATAAATAGCTTTGCTAAAGTTAAACCATAGCCGCAGAAAGGTAAACCATATGAAAAAAACACATAGCGGATTGAGACACCTGAAATAGATATGGCTTAGAGTGGCTGAACACAGTTTTTGTACCTGTGTTTTCCCATTTTCTCAATGTGCCTTGATCCTTTGGTCACCAAAAATGGCAGCAACCAGGTTAGAACACAAACTTTGCTATTTTGATAGTTAGCCTGACGTATCTGCCATTGCCATGGCAACATGAACGAGTATAAAAAGGCCTTCAAATCGGTTTTCCAGAAAATCTATTCATTAGATTTTCTTTGTTAACCATGCAACAAGATTGTAATGATACTCACGAGGTGACACTATTTTAATTATAATTTAAGGTGCCTATGAAGTAAAAAATAATTGCTGCTTTTTGAAGGTTTTTCAGAGTGAAAACAAATGGCGTTTTCCTTTTTAGAATGTTTTTTATTCATTTTAGAGACATTTGCGTTTTTGTATTATGCAAATGAGGAAAGTGATGACATCATAAATAGTTCCACTGATACTGAATCAAGAATATCTCCAGAAATATTGAAACAGTGTTCTTCAAACTTGGCACCAGAAATGTACATCACAGAAGAAACAGAATGACACCTACTATGTTGTTTCCATGGCAACACTCTTCGCTCCAGTCTCTTTCTGTGAAAAACCTAGTATCCCTATTTGCAACCTTTTTAAGTGGAATAGAGGGTCTTGCCCGGAGCACACATGGTTCCCATATTGCCTCAACTTTCCCCATTAGATTGTTGTGAGTGGATAATCCTTAAAATAAAATCTGGGAATCTTAGTCCTAAGTACAACAGTACCAGCAGCGTAACTGTTGTCGTCGCAATGTCATGATGGACACTACTTTATATTTCTAGAGATATTCTTGATTGAGTACTGTACTGTGTTAGTAGAACCACCTCTGACATTACCACTTTGCTCATTTGCATAATGCAAATTGTAAATATCTCCAAAACGAAAAAGTGAAAATGCCATTCTTATTTTCTTCGAAAAGCCTTTCAAATAAGCAGCAATTATTTTTTTACTTCAAGCCTTCGTACAAAAAGGGCGTATATCGGTTTTTGGGCCCATTTTCATTTTTTTTGCCAGTCCGGCACAGTTATCAAATTTGATAACCTGGACCAAAACAAACTATTAGCCAATCAAACACCAAGTTTAAGCTCACATGACACGTTATCATAGCAACCATCTCCATTTCAATATGGCGGCTACTTGTGTGCGAAAACATCTCAGCGCGGCTTAAAATTCAACATTTGATTCCGCTTTTTTGGACGGTTAAACACAAGTAAGGTTTCGAATAGGAATACAAAGAGAAGTAGAAATCTTCCCTGGGTAAAAGAAGAAGAGTCAGTCTTTATTAATAACATATTGGAAAAGCTTAATCGCATTTCTATCGACGGAGAGCGTCGCGGCGAAAATAAGCCTCCAGTGCTAGACTATGGTACGGACCTTTTTTTCCGATCGGAATTTTGTGAGCGGCAGTCGTTTAAAAGACAAAAAAAACAGAGAAACAAGAAACTGAACTCCATAAAAAGATATTTATTTTCTAAACTCATTCACAGGCTTTCTGGGAAGCATTGTTTATGTCCTCTTCCTGGGCTCTCTCTCCCTCTGCAGTAGAAACCACTGAACATTATAGGCACATCAGATCTCGATGCCCCTTCCACAAAGTGCTCAGATAGCAAATTCCTTCTGTTGTCCTTCAGGATTCCATCCATATTCACGAGGTTTCTATCAAGAGCTGAACCATCTACAAATTGTACATAAGGAGAATATCAAAAAGGTAGAAACATTAGTTTCCTTAAAGCCAGCCAGCCAGCCACTTGGTTGGACGGTCAGTCGGTCATTGGCAGTCACTTGATAAAATAATCAAATAACCCCAACAAGAAGAAATCATCGCATTAAATTTGTTAGGAGTACATTTGTGTTCAATTAAAATAAATACATTCATTTTAGCAAGAGCATTGATACCCAACAAAGGTCAGGCGAGTAAACCAAACAAACTAATTATTCATTAAATTTGCTGCCTTTAAACTGTATTGGTTAGAGAACTGGTCGAGAAGTACTGTCAATACATCTTGACTTGGGACTTGTTTATAGTGGATGGCAACAGGTAGATGAAAAAAAGTTATATCTTGAGTTAAAAAGATGGCAAGCACAGTTCAGATCAAACAGAAAATAGAGAAACTTAATAAATTTAATGTTCACAAAATTATTAATGTACACAAACAGCTGAAAAATCAAAAGAAAGTACCTTGGACAAAGAAGGTTGCAACCATTTAACCCAAATATTTAAAACACACTGCTATTAAGTACTTTCATTAAACATTTTTAATCCAGCCAGAAGTTGTCTGTCTTTTGGCAATATCTATCAACCAGTCTATTAGTTTGCAATGCCAAGATTTGGACCGCAAATCTTTATGGGGGCCTCCTGGCTTTGCAACGCCTCTGTTAGCTAAGGCACCACTACTAAACTTATATAAATCTGTCTGTATTTCCAAAAACATGTCCAAGGTTGACTACAGCACAGTCCCAGTGCCCAGAAGTGATATGACCACCCACCTGGCTAGGCGATTGGCCCATCAAGCATGTATGTGGCATGTTTCGATGTTGACCAGCAAAGCAAAGACAATGTTCCACTTGCAGTGAAGAAGTATTACATAATTTCATGTTG